>CABEEJ010000203.1:148217-193446 GCA_901482245.1 Timema douglasi
TAAAGTAATATGCATCGAGTTGTTTCAATAAATAATCTTTTTAGAAATTAAAAAATATATTTTCAAAAATGAACTAAGCTAAATAATTATTTGAATACAAGAATATCTTGAGCTAAGATCATTTTCCAATTTAATATAACGGTATTCAAGAGATTAAAAATGCAAAAAAATTCCTTATTTATTGAAAATCAACCTATTATCCTTAGAGGTCACTAAGTAATATAATTTAGGGAAGTGGATTTACATTACACTTTGTTACTGTTGATGGTGAGTACGGTGTCTGTATCCATTCGGAATAGAATGGGAATAGTTTTTAATCTGTTTTTTAAATATTTTATGGCCATTATATTTTTAGGTTAATGGAGGTACATTTTCCTTAAGATAGCCATATAATCCCTACTTCTAAATTGTAGTTAGTCCTTGGGGGGCACTTATGCTGGACGTAATAACAAACGTTTAGTATTCAATTTATTATAAATTTAGCATTTAATCTGAAACGATGTTCTGAATTATTGTATTAACTATACATGAAAATATTTTATTAATAATAATTTTTTATAATTTGTATTATTATTACTATCCTATTATTATCATTACTATTAGCACCGCGTCTTACTACCCGTTAGAACTATACGAAAAAAAACTAAAAAAACATATGGGTTGTTCACACAACGTCAATATATGCTAGTTACAAAATATATACATGCAATTTAAAATAATGTACTTTATATAGAAATAATAGTAAATAAAAAAAAGTCTGACGTAGAGACCAAATAAAACAAAATTCTTGTTTCTTTAACAAGGAGGAAAATAAATGGCGAAGAAAGTTAAAGGAAAAAAGGAAAGGAAGTTAAGTACAACTCATATATGCCACCTTTTTTCTCCCTTCTTCAATAACTTTTTCTTAGAACGTTATGTTATTAGAGTGGAAGGCTTTAAGTAGCAGCACCGGGGTAACATAAGAGTTAAGGAGGTCTTGTTTGCATGCAAATCCATGAGAGGTACAGCAACGCTACTGGCGGTGATAGAGATTTAAATTGTGAGGTAGTTTACTGCATACATAGCAGGGGCAGATTAACGGGGAAATATGAGGTTGCAAGAGGCAGAGTTAATCAGAAAGTTCGAAAAAAAGTAAATAATAAAACAAGTGGATAATTAAACAGATTAAAAAGTCTAACATGGTTGTATATCTCCCCAACACAAAGCTTAGTTGATCATAGCTTTTATGAAAGTTTTTTTTACATCAATGTTATTTCAGAGCTTATGTCTTCATAACTAATGATACCATTTAAACTAGCTTAGTGTTTGGAATCAAATCTTTTAAAAATAAAAGTTAAACTTTTTAACTGTATTGATATTATTAAAAATATATATAAATAACTCAGTAAAGATTACTATTGGTAAGTACGTGGACTAAACGCCCATCCGATCTCTTTTGCTTCACCAATGATGGGAAGGCCAGGGTTCAAATCACGACTAGATGTACTGAGGGTGTTTCTATTATAAATTGTTTCTTTCTGCCATTCCAAATTGATTCGGGTATATTTCATCTCCTATATATGCCTATATATCCTATATATTCCTAACCAATTATAATATTCAAATTTGGATAGCCCTGACTGATATTATTTAGAGGTGAAGTAGTAAGATGTGTTAGCAAAAGATTATGGACTCTCTATAATATTTCTCTTTTTCTAAACAAGAGGTTATATTAAAATATTATTGGCAGGCTATATTCTTTCTGTTCATCGAAACAAGAGGTTTTAATCAAACATAATGGAGACACTATATTCCTTTTCTTTATCGTAACAAGATGATTTAATGATACATTCTGGACCCTCTAGATTATTTCTCTTTATTGGTAAATGCTTTATTCTTTATCTTCATAGAGTTAATTCACTTTGTGGACATCAAAAGTCTCGTCAATATAAGCTCATAATATTTATTGAAATCGGTTTCTATAATACATATTTAAATTGGAGAATATGTTTTAAAATGTTATATTAATTTTTAAACGCTACTAAATCAACCAATCAAAACGTTCAAAATTAAAAGAAAAAATTGTGGGGATTGAAACCTGATAGTGTGGTTATAACATTTTTGGAATGATTGGTCAGTAGAAAGCCTGGGTCTACATTGTTATATTTAATTAGCAAAATATTATGTATAACTTTAATAAAGGCTATATTTTATAAGGTAAGATAGTTACAAAGTTATTTTTTGCATCGCATATTATTATTGATCCGGGATGTATGCATTCTAGCTATGCAAGTGAATTGGTTATGAGTCAGGTATAATATTTATAAAGGTAAAGTGAGAAGCCATTTAGGAAAAAAAACACCCAGCCGAGATTTGAACCCAAACAATCAATTACCGGGAAATACAGTCTGATAATTATTCTTTGTCCACGTACCCACTGATACAAGTCACTTAAATTTAAAAATACTTTAGAACACCATTTTAAGTGATATTTAAAATAAACATTTATTTTTCACATTTTAATTTAACGATGAAAAAGTAAACCAAGCCAAAAGGAAAGCGCTTTCACCACGTAATGTGTGTTTATGAAACCATTGATATTAATTGCCATAGCTTTGAAGTGGAAAAGGTATCAGCTACTTTCTAAGCCTAGTAGACAAAATGCAATTTCCTTAGTGGCTGTTTTAAGACAAAGAGGGTGGGTGGGAATAGGGTTCTGTCGTAGATTTCAAGTAAACACACAGTGGTGTTGGAAAGAGCTTGGGAGGTCGGGTGGGGTATGTTTCCATCTGTGCATGGGATAACGCAAAACCACAATTTCCTTGAACCCGTTAAGCATACATTAAGGAGAGGTGGTAGAACCAATGTGTAGGGGCACACACCCATCGCATCTACTTTGAAGCAATCCCTGAGGTACTGAGGTGAGTCTCATCCATAGCGCAGACCCCCTTTCCACGTTTAAAAAGTTTATTTTTATCACCAAGTTTTAAAATCGTTCCTTATCTTACGAGAACGGTATGGATGAGAATAAGTGTATCCACATCTTCGTGAAGGGAGAGTGGAAAACTACTAACAAAAAATTTCCCCCTCTCCCCCCAGTAGAGGTTGAGATTCCGATCCCTCCAACACCATAAATCCAGTCTATTACGGAAGTACGTCTTAAAACATGCGGCAAATATTGCGATTTTATAAGACTTTCGTTTTTGTACAAACCTCTAAGGAACACAATCATAAAGACCTACTCAGATAAAGTACCAATAGTATCTACATAATTATATCTAATCCATGTGGTGACTGTAACATGAAGCTGCAGGGCTCTTTCTCACACTTATCAATACACTGGGGAGTTCAAATTTTGTGTGGTCGCTATGTAGCAAGCAATATTTATGAGGAAAATCCAAAACATGGAAAATTAAAAATTTCTGATCAAAATGGTGGACGAAACGTACAAACTTATTTCTAAAGAGCTTAAATTTTGATCTGGATGTTATAAAGTATGCTAGATTTATAAGTAAATTCCAAAACCTAAAATATATAATATGCCGGATCCAAAATAGGGGATGAAACTAACAATTTGAGCCTTGGTAATATGAAATTTTGTATGAGCGCTTCGAAGAATACTATCTTTATGATAATAAAACCAAAACTTGATAAACTGAAGATGGCGAATAAAAAAATATGAATGATACGCAAAAAGAGAGTCATAGCGAGCTTAAATTTAGTATGGACGCTATGCTATGTAACATGCTTTCTTTATGATAAAAAATCGTAACCTGAAACATCCAATATCTTGGACATAGCGTACACATTGAGTTCGATTTGTATGAAATAGGAGGCACATAATTTCCTAGCTACAATTACATTTACTAAATTGTAGCATTTCTTTGAATGACATTAAATCCTTTCCCTCTAACGCCATACATCCAGCGGATAAACCAGCATGCAAGAAGAAGTTATTTTTGGTGGCTATTGAAACACTCCTCCATTCCCTGTCGGAAGGTTATAGCGTACAGAGCATAAGCCTGTCTGTCTTTCTTTGCTGTACCCACGGCTCTATGTGCCACCAAAATAAGAACACTAGTAAATCTGATTTAGGTTCAAACAACAAAATAATGTTTTCAAAGAATTACAATGATGGAATATCAATTATTCTTGAAAAGAAAATTTGTAGGTTTACTAAAACCGAAATTGATGGTTCATTAAAATAGAGATTTAAAACATGCGTATGGGTCTCAATATGAGTGAAAGTAGTAACGTCTGAGATACACAAATTCAGTATTCCTAAGTTTCTTGGTATTAAGTAAATGATTTTACAGACTACACATCACAATCATATTAAGGCCTATCTGAATTTTTCCTTTGCTACTGTAATTTAAGCTGCCTTTTAGTGGAAATAGTCATATTTGTGTGTTAATATGTATCTATGTAAATGTAAGTTCAAATCAAATGAAAGTGTGGAACATTACCAAAATGTAATGTTTATTTGTTAAAGAAACTCTGTTCACCTACTAATGTGAATATGAAACAACCAACCAAACTAAATTATTGTTTCTCTTTGGGCTTAATATTGAAATGTATTCAGTTAGTATTCAGTTAGTATTCCTTGAACCCATTTTGGTAGTCGCGTGGCTTAACATGCTACTATTGCAGTGACTAACGATGACGAGGAGATAGAGGTTCGAATCTTGGTCAGTGTAATTAGGGTGGTTTATCCAAATTTGTTTTTAGCTCTCCCTCCACTTAAATGTGGGTACACTTACTTTAATGTAACCCTCCTAATCCCTAAAACCAATAGCGTAATTAGTGCATAAGCAGATAACCCGAATGGGTCGTAAGACACGGTGGTGAATAAAATCTTTTAATTTTCAGGTGAGATGGAGATTAATTAAGACATAAAGGAGAAACTAACATTTTCATGGCTTAAGACATAATTTTTGGAACACCATGAATTTTATTAATTTTTAACAAAAATAAAAGCATGTGTTCTTCCTAGTATTAGAAGGAACATATGACGGAAAAGTCTCTTTAACCTTTTTTAACATTAATGAAGATATTGCAACGAAATTTGAAGCAGACATATCATTTTGTGATAAATTTGATGACATCATAACAATTGATGGAAGTGGCCACCTTTTGCTTTCAGATAGGATTGAACCTGGGGCACCATATTTTGGAAAGTCCTTGCAAGTACGCTCACTGCCACTGTCTGAATTTATCTGGTGATGTTTGCTTTCAAGGCGTTTATGGTTTGTGGTTTGTTTCGGTAAACTTGCCCTTTCAGATATCTGCAAAAGATTAATCAGGTGTATCTGATTACCAAACCCTTCCTTCACCTCTGACAAGACATCTTGTGAATGTGAGGAATGCCAGGCCTCCACCGTGGTTCGGATTCCACGTTAAACTGTAGGTCCTCCATTTCATCTCACAATCACCCTACCATTACACATTAGCGTAAGTGCGTATAACCCGAACGGGTAGTAAGACGCGGTGCTAATAGTAGTAGTAGTATTAATCAGGTGGCGTCATAATGGACGAGCGTGGTGGCCAAACTCCCTTCGAAATGACGTTGTCTCCGAAAAAGGACTGAATTTCGGGCATGTTGGCGTGTGATGTGTGGGATGTCGCTCCATCCTGCTGAAAATATCCACTGAAGAGTTCCTCATCATTGATTTCTGGGAGGATGGAGCGACATCACAAACATCAAAGCATCCAGTGAAGAATTTCTCGTCGTCCAATAGATGTATAAATGTGTTGAAGATTTTCAACAGGATAGAGCGAAATTCCACACATCACATGCCAGCACGGCCAAAATTCAGTTCTTTTTCTGTGACTGCGTGATTTTGAAAGGAATTTGGCCACCACGCTCACTCGATCTGACATAGTCAGTTTATTTTTTATTTTAATAACTTAAAGGGATAGTTTACCCAAACAAGTCACGAACCATAGACGCCTTGAAAGCAAACATCACCGGATAAATTCAGACAGTGACAGCGGACGTACTGGGCAAGGACTTTCCAAAATATGGTACACCTGGCTCAATCCTATCTAGAAGCAAAAGGTGGTCACTTCCAACAATTGTTATGATGTCATCAAAGTTCTCACAAAATAAGGCAGCTCCGCTTAAAATTTTGTTTAATATCTTCATTGGTGTTAAAATTATCAAAGAAATGCTTGGTTAGATAGTGAGTGGGAAACATTGTTTTTGAGATCGTATTGGTGCTATTAACATAACTATTTTAAGCTATTTTACCAGGAATGAACTTGCAGGATAACTAAAATGTAACTTGCTAGGTTTTATATTAGATAAAATACAACTTTGTACAAAATTACTTAAGTGAAATTTTAAGAGTTTGAACACAATGACGAATACTCTATCATGAAGATTCTTCACCAGGCTCTTGGGATCTCTTGTGCTTTATCTCAGCGAGAACGTAACAGACAACAGCCAGAATGTTGATCACAATGCAAATGTATATTTTTATATCTATACAGAGGTAAGGACTGTAGAGGAAGCCCATTACGCTAGAAACTGACAACCACAGATTCATATTACTGAATGCAGCCTCTTGTTGCCCTTTAAATAGAGCTCCCGTAACTGCGTAATGCATTGGATACCACACATTCCAACAAGCAGCCAGTATCATTGAACTAATAACATACATCACTATTGTGTTTGGTGTAGGCACCCATATTCTTAGCACAACAATCATCAGCAGGTGCACCAACATAGATACGCAAATTAAAATCCTCCTGTTAACATACTGTACTATCCAAGAAGTTAAAAAGCCCATAATGGAAGCAGAGGTTCCATAAATCATCTGGGTATACCCAATATTTTGAATACCCCAACCACACGACACGTAAGCTGCAGTGTACTCTGCCCAAGAGAAGGCGTTGATAGTTCCCGCCCAAAGAGACAGGAAAATGAGTAACTGTTGTTTCCTGTTACGAAGAAGCTTTAAGGTCACCAATAAGAGATTAAAACCATTCACTTTATGTACATCCCTCCTACTATCAAAAACCTGATACCTTTGAAGAGAATCGACAAATATTAATATAAGCATGGCAGCTATGATTCTAAAAACGGAAAATACCCCCGTCATGATATACATGGTTTGAATTGAGGGCTTACTTAATTCGGTCGAGTTTCCTAAGGTCACCCAAGGACAGTAGTTCGCACCGCAGAACTTATCATAGTCAAAATCTGGCCTCTTTACTATTTTTTCGTCGACAGACAATAAGGCAGTTGATATTCCATTTCCTAAGAGGTCTGTAAGCTGCAAGAAACCATGAAACACTCCAAAAAACCTTCCAGTTATAACACTTTTTTTTGTGCCCTTAATGCGTGAATATGTTTCTCCTACAATTGTAAAGTAAGTGGACTGGGCAACGTACAAAACTCCTGAAAAAATCCCCGAGATAAATGCCGTTGGAACAATTGAAAAGAAGCTTGGGAATGATTGAGAAATATAATAAGGAATGCCCATCAAAATGCTTACTACTATAGTCCATTTACATCCGAGGTATCGTATTAGGAGTGCAGGTAAAAATAAGTTCCCGAGAATGCCTCCTCCATAAAGACATGCAAGCCCTGTAGTACCAAGTCCTTCGTCCTTAAGTATGCTACTCTGTAGAGCTGATAGCGCAGTTCCAGTGAAATTCACCATAAATGAAATGCTGATGATAAAAATGTTTTTTATAATCCTCCTGGGTTCTGTGATTGGGTATTCCAGTAGAGCTGCTATGCTTTCTGTCTCAGGTAATTGAACGTCTCCCATGATATTTAAACTTTGGGATTTGTTTCTTTGATGGAATATTTAGTATCTGCGTTTATATTGATAGGTATAACGAATGTAACATAATTAATATGGATATTGTAGATTGACGTGTACAAAGTATTTAGACAATCTTCTTTCTTTTAAAGCAATTTAGAAAAAAAACAATATTGTTTCCATGGGAATCTTCTAGAATAAATCCTTGGGTATTGTTATTATGAGGCATTTTTGTGTCGTATCAAGAATATAGAGTTTAAAAAATAATATTAACAGATTTACCTGTAAAGGTTCTAATAAGTCATTACAAATCTTCTTCATTCCAGTACTATGGCACTTATGGCCACCTTTCATAGATATTTGTACCAAATTATATTTAGTCTAAGCTGTTATTCTGGAACGACACTCTGTTCTTTGTCATGCCATCTAAAGTTATCAAGCTATTTATCCCAATTGTATCAATATCGGTGATCTTGGGGTAAAGTGCTCACCTCAGGACCCGATGTTAGTGGCTTCAAACCCAGTAGAGGACTATAGATTTTAGCTGATCAATACAAATACATAGTGCAATTTTATTTGAAGGGGAAGTAAAACCGTCAGTCCCATGTCAATCGTGATATGTAAAGGATCCCTATAAGATATGTGAAATTCATTTTTGGCAAAAGTGTGTAGACCCTTTCTCCCTCGCTTTTAAAATTTCAATGTGGAAGGTAAAGGTAACCACCGCAATTTCTTAACTTCCCTAAGTTAGTACAAAGCTTACTACCAGTTGGTGTGGACAGTCCTCTCCAGTCGAAAGTCCGAGTGCATGTCCAAAACCGAATGGATGGTAAGCACCTAAAACCAGCTTTCGGGTTACATTTACATCAAGTACCCAAATTATATACAAGTAGTATAATATATTTCTCACCTATCTGAACCCATCTATTTAAACGTCTTACACTATACGCTCATCAAAAATGTGAAAATAAGAATGCTAGTTTAAAAAAAAATTCTAGCATTGGTGCAAAACATAATCAACATCTTTAATCTCTAAACTCTTATCTTAACTTCCGCTAAATTACAGTTCAAGAAGATCATAAACACTATAACCAGGACACTATACCAATCTCCTGCTGACGATTTCCAAAAATTCCTCATAGACTGATTTAAGCTATGAATGAAGAATGTACCAAGGAACGGGACCTCCTGGTTAGCTTAGTGGTAAGAACATTGACGGGCTAAATTACTGGTCCCAGGTTCGATTCATGTTTACAAATGATGTTTGTCAATTGTAACGATATGATATTTAGATGCGGCTGTAACCGGACATAGCAAATTTATTGTCTTAGCAATTTAATTCATCAAACTACTTAAACTTAAATCTATTATATAGGTTAGGTGTTAGGGGGTGAAGAGGATCTTTCCTTACTTCTTTCTCTTTCCCTATCCAAGCCCTTAGGGCACTTTAATCTTGGACACACGAGCAATGGCCCGTATGGACCTTGTGAGTTCTGTCCTAGTGATGCGAACCTCACTGCCTCTGTAGAATGGAAAAGAGAGCAATCTTCCTGGGTTGGGTGGTCAAGAGCGTAGCAGGTTTAAAAATTATTGTTAAAGACCTATCAAATTACTCAACATTTGTGATATAAGAAAGTGTTTGTTTCAAATATATTACAGCTCGTTTATTTATAACATCTGTACTAGAGTTGACGTTGGCAAATATGTAATTAAAGTTGAATATATGTATCGACTCTAAACAAATCTACTGTTAAGAAAGTAATAATCCATGCAAACAGATTATTGATAAATATGTGTAAAATGTTTAGTTGTTCTGACAAACTGTTAAATTTAGTGTTATTTTATTGAGATAAAATTTCACACAATATTATTCACTGAAACAGTTCGTGCTTAAAAGTGTGACGTTTATTTCTCACAAATATCCCTCTTCATCCTCTTAAGTATATTATCTTGATCTCTTATGCATTATCTCTGCGAAGATGTAACCGACAACAGCCAAAATGTTGACCACAATACATATGTGTATTTTTATATTCACACAAAGGTAAGGACTGTAGAGGAAGCCCAAAACACTGGCAATTCCCAACCATAGATTCATATTACTGAATGCAGCCTCTTTATGTTTTTTAAATAAAGCACCTGTGACCGCGTAATGCATCGGATACCACACATTCCAACAAGCAGCCAGTATCACCGAACTAACAACATACATCACTACTGTATTTGGCGTTGGTACCCATAATATTAACATGATGATCATCAGCAGGTGCACCAACATAGACACGCAAATTAGAACTATCCTGTGAACATACTGTACTAAATAAGTAGTCAAATAGGCCGTCACAGTGGCAGAGACTCCATAAATCATCTGGGTATACCCAATATTTTGAATACCCCAACCGCACGACACGTAAGCTACAGTGTACTCTGCCCATGTGAAAGAGTTAATAGTTCCCGCCCAAAGAGACAGAAAAATGAGCAACTGTTGCTTCCTGTTACGAAGAAGTTTTAAGGTCACCAACAAAAGTTTAAAACCAGTCACTCTATGAATATCCCTACTACTATCAAAAAACTGGTGTCTTTGAAGAGAATCGACAAACAATACGATAAGCACAGCAGCTAAGACTCTAAAAAGAGAAAATACCCCCGTCATGATATACATGGTTTGATCCAAGGGCTTACTTAATTCTGTCATATTTTCTATGATAACCCAAGGACAGTAGTTGACACCACAGTATTTATTATATTCAAAATTTGGCCTCTTCACAATATTTTCATCGACCGATAGCAAAGTGGTTGATATCGCATTTCCTAAGAGAGCCGTGAGTTGCAAGAAACCGTGAAACATGCCAAAGAAACCTGCGATGACCACACTTTTCTTTGCGCCCTTAATGTGTGAATATGTTTCTCCTACAATTGTAAAGTAGGTGGATTGGGCGACGTACAGGACCCCTGAAAAAAGCCCTGAGATAAACGCCGTTGGGACAATCGAAAAGAAACTTGGAAATGATTGAGATATATAATAAGGAATGCCAATTAGAATGCTTAATGCCATAGTCCACTTACATCCGAGGTATCGTATAAAGGGAGCAGGAAGAAATATGTCCCCAAGAATCACCCCTACAAAACTACATGCAAGTCCTGCAGTACCAAGTCCTTCATCCTTAAGTATGCTACTCTGTAAAGAAGTCAACGCAGTTCCAGTGAAATTCAGCATGAAAGATATACTGATTATTATAATGTTCTTTATAATCCTCCTGGGTTCTGTGGTTGGGTATTCCCGTAGCTCTGCCATTCTTCCTGTTTCAGGTACTGGAGCGTCTACCATTATTTTTAACTTGAATTGTTTATATGTACGACGAGATTAAATTACCAACTCATATTCATTTATGAATTAGCTTATTTTATATTAGCATATAAATATAATGTATTGGCTCCTATAATATATTTTACCACTATTTATGCTCCCAGGGTAAAAACAGTTTTTTTGATATATGATTACCATAGAAATATAACACAGAACCTGGATCATTGTAAATATAAACACGTAATGATTTGTTTAACTCTCTCGGGAAAAAGATGTATTATTTCATAATATTATATATTTTAAAATAATAGTCTTTTTACCAATTGTATTTATTTTTTAGGTCTCATAATGTAGAGACTCCATAAAACTGCTTTTATATAAGGAAATTTTTTTTTCTAACAATTTAAATTGATTATGTTTAAATAATAATTCAACCTCTATTCTCACTACCCATTTGAAGCTATGCATTTAATTATGCTACATACTAATTACGCCAACCATACTTACTCAGAGTTTACTATATAATCCAAGCCTGGAATTAGATTTGGTGACGTCATAAGATTTCTTATTTTATATAAACTATTTAAAATTCTTTTCTTTATCCTAATTAAATAAGAATATATTATAAAACAAATATACGTGGTGTGTAATTAAATTGATAAATATTTTTCTTCTCATTACAAACTAATTTTCATGTTTTGAATTAAAATGCTTCATTTTTTGGAAAGCTAGCGCAAAGAATTAATCTTTGAGAGAGAGAACTAACTACCCTCCCAGATTAGTATTTGAAACAAAGGGTGCACATATATAATTTCAGTAAGTTATTAAAAATTTGTTACTCTTGAAGAATTTGTTTTTTATAGCTATAATTTTATATTGAAGACTTGAAGACTGAAGTTAACAAAAGCCATTAATAAAAACTGTATGTATTTAATAGCCACACACCAGTATCAACACCATAATATCATTTAACTGTACTTCTAAAGCATTAGTTTTAAAATTTTCATAAAAATTAGGATCATCAGCTGGCACTAAACTCTCCTCATCTTCTGATTAATAAAATATGCATTCTTTAGGACTTATGAATCCCTTTTTGTATGATTTTAACTATAAAAGACTAATAATATTTATCTTCCGTTCCAACTCAAGAACTTGTGTCGATGAAAAATAGTACATGCCACCAATAGTTGGTGATATTACCCTCATTGTGATTCAAGGTCATCCGTCTGAAATCCATCAAGATGTATAGATTACAATTTAATTATGAATATAATGAATAATCTCATTAAATTATTTTCAAGGACATTTACACTTTGAATTAAATGTTTGTTTGCAGCATGCAATACAATATTATTCCATCCTGGATGTCTAACCCTAAATTTAAGGGTAATCTACCAAAGGAAAAAAAGAAAAAATATTCGCTTTTCTCGAAATTCGCTTCGTTGGTTTTTATTAAATAGTATATCTAAATACTATTTATTATTATAAACAAGATAACAATTTTCATTTTTTTTTATGAAAATGACTTTTAGGATACCTTACATTGGGGAAATTTGACAATTTTCATCATCTTTCGGCAATTATTTGTGGAATGAAATATCTTATCGCTGTAGAGTCGTAGTACTATTGAAGAAAAAATCTTTTAATTGAAATATATGTTTATAAAACAAATCATATCTGAGCTATAAGCAAACCTATATACATTTTAATTCAGGTCTTTGAAAATGTCTATCTTTTCAATTTTTCTGTAACAGTGTTCTTAGTTTCTAATGCTACAAAGTTAGTACAAACAGTGCATATTATTTCCTTTATGAGCTTTAGTGTAATGTTTCTACAACACTGTATCTAGCCTAGACGTATTATTTTGTTTATTAAGGTTCGAAAGGAGTTTAATTAAACTTAAAATGAGTTGTTTTTCAGAATTTATTTTATTTCTTCGGTTTCAGCTTCTGCCGAAGTTGAAAAAGAAAATTCAGTTTATCTCCATTTGTGGCCAAAAATAGACCTTCGGTTGGACACTGAATGGAGCCTTGTAAAGATGATATTTTTGTTATAGTGATCTTACGCAAATGAAACAAGCCACTATTGTTTAAAAAAATACTATCCTAACTTTAAAGTATTTGTAGCTATATGGAATGTACTTAAAATATTTTTTGTGCATGATGCATATAACGCATGAATGAAAAGGTTTTAAATTGGTAAAACTCTTCATTACCTAATATATTTTTATATTTCAAATAGTTTGGCTGGAAGTATATTATAAAATATACATTATTACTAATATGAAATATTTAAAAATTTCTCTAAATCGATGATTGTTTTATACCTTTGCTAATATTAAGGAATATTTAATTAGTATGTTGAATAATTTTACTTTTTCATGTCAAGCTAAAGTATTATAATCGTAAAAAGTTTGACCTCGATATTATGATGGTTATTTACGTTTTATATACCACCGAACCCAAAAGGGTAGATTTTACAATTATGTTCATCACCATCTCTGTCTGTCTGTCCCTGAGTTTAGATATGAAACAGTTTCATGTGATTTTTTTTAATTCCAGTATTTTTCTAAAATTTCTATAATGATTATGTATAAAGTGGGTGTATAGCGAATGTTTGACCTGACAAATAACAGTGTATAATTTTGAATTTTGGTGAAAATCTTATGTAATCCTAGATTTATGGTGAGTGATTTTTGAAAATTGAAAGTTTACTAAAAGAGTCATGACAATTTTGTTTAAAATGTATGCCTGGTGAGTGTTTGAGTGTTTTATTTATTCATGAATTTCTTTTATTCTCCCTTTTTATTTTATTACTAAACCATCTGTAATTGATCTAATAGAAAATTTGATTTGTATTAAGTATCAAATAATATATATATACGAAGAATTTCTAAACATATTTTAATATTTTCAATGGTAAGATTTGAATTTCACGGGTGTTTGCCACAATACGCCGTTAGATACCAGTATTGTGGTTCTTCACACGTTAGCATATGCTGTTAATATACGTTTATATGTCTCGTATGAGCATTACATGGCATTTGTTTGTATTTCTAAAAAAACTATTAAAATTGTAGATGTTGAGTAGTATATAATATAAAAATCATTATTAAAATTTAAGATCTGGTATAGAGAAGAACAGGAATCATAACATTTACAATATTAATATTTATGATAAAAGTCTTCCCACTCCATGGTTAACCCCGAATGCATATTATTCTTAAATTAACAACCAGGAATGGCCATCCAATTAATATATACATTTAATAAATATGAATATAACTTACTTTTACTGCAATAAGAGGAACCATTAGTTCTCCAAACGAAATTTCGTCCTGTTATATTAAAAGGGAAACAAGTTAACACGATAAGAGCATCGTGATAGCCTTTTATGTTGTGTACATTATTATAATTTCTAGTGAACTTTATAATTGCACAAACTTAAAATTGAAAGTTTTGGTGCAAGAGTCGATCACACACCACGTTTTCTGAAAATAAATTCTCAACATATCCTTGTAGAAAAAAATTATAATGGGTAAGTTGTTTGGTGCCAAAATCAGTTGTATCTCTCAAAAATTTATAAAAAATTTATGGTGTTTTGTTTTGACCACTAAAATTTTTAGAACAAGAAATAGTTGTGTTTTTACCCAAATTTATAGTAGTAATACGTCATTGGTGCAAGAAAATAACGATTGATTTGGTAATACATAGGCTTTTGTATTTTACAAACAATATTTAATGTAGTATTATCCTTGAAATAATGATTGTTATATAGTGAAATTGATTTGGTTATCCTACATAAGTACTGGTATGTTTCTTTCTTCTCCTGAACTTTTTGTATATTTTGGCACATGGCCGTGTCTTGCATCAAGTCCTTCAGTTCTTAACGGAAACTCCGAGCTGAAACAACAGTGACAGGAATTTTAGCAAACCGGCAAATGAACTCTCCTGGTGTTGATAGATGTATTAAACTTCCTCCAGTTCCCGTCAGAACTACCGAAACGCCAGTTTGCGGTTTCAGTAAGTGTGTTGTGTATACATGGGTAAACACGGAAGGTCCACACGCCTTTATGGTCATTCCAAACTGTATGAACAGGTTATTTGCCCCCTTCCCCCCATCCACAGTCTACTAATGTAAAACGCTAAGTAGATCCACAGCTTTTAGAGACACGGTCATTTTCATCACTTAAGGCTGCGAGTACCGGGAAACGTACTCCTGGTAATTTGCAGAACTAATGTTCACTATTTCTCAATAATTAAAATAACTTTTAAATGGGATTTTACTTCTTAATTTCTAACTATTTCTAGGGATAGTTAAAAAAAATGTAATCATTAAATTGCCTTTCTTTTCCGTTAATATTTTACTGACAATTTTCTCGCACAGCAATAACAAATACAAACAGAAAGAGTTGTCTATTGTATTGGGGAAAATTTATCTTATACTTTTGGTTCATTTGTTTCTGCTAGCTTATTTTAAACAGTGTTTACACCATAAGTTTTAATTTGTATCTTAATTCCATATATATATATATATATATATTTCTGTCACAATTTAATTCCATAAATAGTTACATTCACCCGGTAAAAACACAATTAGTGTTTGTCATTTTCTAATGTAAGGCATTAAGGAAAATCCTGTGATGTTATAACCATTTAATCCAATTAAAATGGATCTGGCTAATTGTATTCGATATACTTACCGATGACAAAGTTAATATTAAAGCACTACATTGAAAAATTTAATTAATAAACTATTATTTGCATGTATAAATTACATATGAAACAGAATACTTTATAAAAAAAATACAATAAAAATTGTGTGTGGTATCATTGCTCATGAGGGGTGGAAGTTGGGTTATCGAAAATAGCTCTAGAAATGGTTAGTCGTATTCTATTTGATATTTAAATAATTACAATTTTAATGAAGAGCTAATTTTGTATTTGTATTTTAATTTTAAAATAGAATTGAGGCTAAAATAGTAAATAGGCAGTGGTCTTCTTTTAATTACACTACTGGATAAATGATTTGTTAAATATATTTTATAACTAAAATATAAAATTATTACGATTTAGTTCAAATTGGATTACATGATTTATAATATTATAGTTTTAATTTTAAGAACATAAAAATATTAGGATAGTTTAATAATTACATTATTTGAAAGTTTGATCTTTATTTAATGGTTGGAACAATTCTTCTATAAATGATATATGAAGAGAATATATTATGATTATTAAGAGGATATGTTTGTTTTTCTGGGGAAAACTTGTTCATAGATATTATTCCGATAAACTAATTTTGAAAAAATGTCCAAGTGATAATAAAATCATATATATGAGAAAGTTTGGACGATTTTATATATTATTTATTTAATATATATAAATAAAATGAAAAGTGTGTTTATATTTCTGTCTGTAATGAGTAGTTAGGGATAACTACTGCACGCAGAGGTCAGGAGTTTAAAACTTAGTAAACCCCATGCACAAACATGTGAACCTCAAAGTAAACATTTCAAAATTTGTATTTTATTTTTTTAACCTATTAAAAACTGGGTTGACAGAAATAAAATTAAGATTTTTTGGGTCTATTTTGGTACTTTTGCTAGTCTACATATAAAATTACACATCAAGGGATGGTTGCACAAATGTCATATTGATTCCTCAGTAACCAGATTGACGATAAGCTTGATCCTAGACCTAGAACAGTTTTGATTGCAACTAAGTTAATTAGACATCAAAATACTCGATCATCCACCATAAATTTGATCAAACAACAAAGGAAAACTAGCATGACATCACTGAATTTGGAAACTCTGATCGGGAAGTGACACAATTTCATACATAAGGGTAGTTATTATGTATTCACTTTATATTATTTCTCTGCAGCATAGGCTGCCTGATATTTGTGTAGTTATGTTTAAATAAATTGTAATTTCAAGCACATTCCTTAATAAAAAAGTTTCAAAAAATATTCTTTAGTGATATTAAAATACATACACAATTATTTTAATATACTCGGTCTAAGCCTCATCTAAAATTGTAATTATCTATAATTTAAGTTTCAACCATTCGCCTTAAAATATTTATATAATTATTAAAAACTGTATTTTAAAATGCCATAATTTACATTACTATCCTTTAAAATGAGTCCCTTTCAATCTAAATATAAAAAACTCACACTTAACTTTAATTAATAGCTTAAATAAATATACAAATCTAATTCAGTTATATTAGCATATATGTTATGGTTTCCTTCAACATGATTATCGGAGAATAAAACAGTTGATAGGAGGAAATCACCTGGCTAGCTCGACCTATTCATTATTGTTAATGCTGCGAATGAATATTAGGTTTGAGACATTGATCAAAGATTAACTAATATCCTATTTTTGGCCAAGGCACTTATTATTGTTTATACAACCAGCCCTTAGTCTTTGCTTAAATAGGCTGTGTGATTAAGTGTTAAATATTTAATTTAGGGTTATTTTAAGATGCTGTAATTTTATAAAATTGATGGTTTCTTTAAAATTCTGTAAGTGTTTAAAATTAAGGGCTTCCTTCAAAATATGTAAGTGTTTAAAATTGAGAGATCCTTTCACTTTATTTAAGTGTCAAGTATTTAGGGTTTCCTTCAAACTATCGACATGACTGAAAAGATAATGTGCGATGTTCTTTCTTGTGTTCTCCTTAAATAGGGGCTAGAGGGGTGAACAGGGAGTCTGTGAAGGGGGTGATAAGCTTAGCATCTACACTGGTGAGGGCGGCAGTTGCCCTTGCTTGACCGTGGGAACCCACCCTCTTTAACCATAAAAAAAAAACTTTCACAAAAACAACTTGAATAAGTAAGAAGACTTTCCACCATTGGCACTTGGAATACATCAAGATAGAAAATCGATATTCAAACTTTCCGGTGTTGGTAAATGTACAGTCAAGGAACACAAAAAATAGCGTAGCAAAAAGTACTTACTTTCTTGAAAATATACATTTTATACCAAATTTAATTAAACCTAATATATTCTAATATTTTATATGTGGTATAGTGATTAAAACAGCTATATCGTAAATAAATAAAATATAAAAAATATCTGGTATATTGGTATAAGTACAGCTTGGTTTTACCAATAGAGAACTTCATAAAGGTTTATCAATGGATCGAATGATTTTTCATTTAAATGAACCCTTTTTATTTAAGGAGAAACCATTTAAATCTTTTGTACCACATACATTTCCTAGGATGTCACTTCCAAATAGCGATTCTCTGAATATTTCAGAGATAAAAATGAGAAAATTTAAGTAAAATTTATTGTCATTAAAGTAACGAATTGAGGAGTTGATTGTTGAATGTTAAATTTAGGCTTGACAAATTTTGTTTTAAAAGCGAATGGTGTAAAATTTTGAATTTTGGGGGGTCAAGGAACCCTAGCGCTTATTTTTATATTTCCATATTTATTATAGATATAAAGGTGCATGATTTATTTTAACTTGTTCAGGAAACATATATTGATTTTCTCATATTAAGTAGTTTAAAATCTACTTTGGTGGCCACATGGTCTAAGAAGTAACTCATGGTCTAAGGCCTTACTCATGCAATATAATAGACTGCCGAATATGGGTAGATTGGGGTGCAATCCTGTTCAGGTGTACTGAAGGGATTTTTTCCTTATTGGTTTTCCACTCTTCCTCCATGCAAATATGGGTACACTTCCTTTAAAATTAAACCTTTATAATCCCCACATTAGTGTAATTAGTATATAAGCGTATGACATGAACGGGTAATAACAATCTGTGCTTAAAAAAATAGTTTAAGCAGCTAAAAAGCATAAACAAAAATAAACAAAAATTATTTTGGTTTCTTAAAACTGTATTTATATTTTGAAATAGAGCTGCGATCTGTAATGTAGGATACGAAAAGCCTCAGTTAGTTTTTCCCGTTTTAAAAAGTTAGCCAAAATAACATTTTATTATAAGATTCATGCTTCAATCGTTTCTTCTTACTTTAATCTTAAATCTATATTCCATGAACAAGTTCAAATAAATCATAATATATTGATCATCCCATTCAAGTTGAAATTTGTACGCCAGAGTGATCCTTAAGAACGTCATGTTTCTATAAATGTATAAATGATTGGCCAAGATATTCTGAATATCTTCAGCCCTTCCATTTCAGAAGTAAACACGATGCAAATGTAATGTCTTTGCACAGACATCTTGTAATTTAACATTCATACAAACATTTTCTATCTTAGGGAGTTTCAATTACTGATTATTTTGCGGAGAACCAGTCAGTCCTCCATTAATGTTTCAAAACATCTTGTAAAATGAAACAAACATCTTTTTATGTATACACTTCTCTTTAAAAGAGATACTTGATCTACTAGTAGAAAAAATACATAATTTATTTAGAAGGTCTTTTTTTATGTATAATGCCAAAGTTTGCGAGCTGATTGTGGAGTTCAAAACTGTGAAATAATTCACAAGTAGGAATTGTATATGAGGTTTTAGATTTATAATTAAAAAATCAAGTCAAAGTTAAGACAGTTCTTTGAAAGATTTGTCATAAATACTTGAATAAATGTGTATCTCCAATTTTAATTTTATATTTTAATGGTTTCCATATTTGGTTCAATTTCAACAGTATTATAGTTTACACGATAAGATATATTTATAGACTTAAATCATCAAAGTTGTTCAGGCTAAAAGGTTATAGATAAATAAGCATGTAATAAATAATAGAGTCAAAATAATTTATAAAAAATTTACATAATCTCTTTCAAACCCAGAATAATACAGCAGAAAAGTGACTTCTAAGTTAATAAAGAAAAAAAGGCTTTTTTTCCTTTAGTTGTATCAACGAGGTCAATTTCAGTTACTTCAGAGTGATTATTAAGAGCTCTCGGATTTGAACTACTCTGGGATACTTGAATTAATATAAACAAAACGAGATTAAAATATAATATTAGATGTCTGTATTTGGTGTTTTAAAGTATTTTGCTTATAATCACTAATGTTATTTTTATTTTGTTTGTTTTATAATGATTCTAGATGTCTGTTGAATTAATTAAAATAGTTAGTGATCTTCATGTGTTTACACATAAAGCTTTTTTGTACTGCCACAAAATATGAAATGAATAAAGGTGCTAACACAGGTTCTATTATTTATTTTTAGAACCCTACATTACTGTCCCGACTTGCAATTTTACTTTAGAATATTTCAATTAAAGGTACCCTACACACACAAGTAAATGGCTTTCGCTATAAAGGTTGTAGTGAAGGTTGCTTAGGTATTTCAAAATTGAGTCAAATTACTTTTATGTTTGTGAAAAGCATCCTAAGAATGTATTTAAAGTAAATACATTCAATAATGTGTATACGCACCACATCTTACGATATATCCACACTTTCAATTATACTAGGGGGGAAGGGATGTTTGAGGTTGAGATTAGATAATATGTAGCCATGTTTTCATAAAGAGTAAGAGTGAAAAATCAGGAAAATTCACACTCAGTAACCCGGGCCTGGATTTTATCCCCATATTCTCTGGCACCCTGAATTTATGAGCTTGACGTTTTGTCCAGGTGTCCACACCGCTGTGGGTAGATACAATGTTGATAAGAATCTGGATATATTTTCTTGGGGTTGGATTGACAAAAGAGATGCTATCGATTAGGTTTGGATTCACTCATAGCTTATAAAATAAATTAATATAATTATGAAAGTATCGTTTTACAAGGATTTTAAAGGTATACTATATGCTAGTGGATCCAAGTTAACATAGAGAGTGGGTAGAAAAATCATCTCTTCATGCACCCGACTGATATTCAAACCTAAATCTTACTGTACACAGACTTATAGTTTATTACGAGACTGCTTCCTCACACCACATGGTCACCAATGTGGCTCACATAATTATTAAAGCTATGCTTAAGTTGGTTTAAAACTACACGCTATTGGTTAATTATGATCTTGAAATTTTGGTTAGTAATACAGAGTTAATATACCTAAAGAATAATGAGTTCATAGTGGGCTTCCTCGGAATGCCTCAATATTATTTATTTAATAATATATAAACCTCCATCCGTGGGCAGGTAAGATAAAGGTCTAACTCATTTAGTATAGTTTGCCAGTGACAAGAAGGTACTGGGTAAATTCCTGGTCGGTTGTACTGAGGACGATTATTCCTCAATGGTATACCACTTTTCATTCACCCCAACTGTGGTACATTTCCTCTGAATTAAGCCTTACTCATAGTAACACCAATAGCCTAATTGCAATATCTGGATTTCCTTGATTTAACATCCAATCTTTGTAAAATGGTAAGGGATCGAAAAAAGAACTCAAAATTGTCCTTTGGAGATTAGCTTGATTTTCCTTCCTATTCAAGTAAACAACAATTTTTTAAAAAAGAAAATTTTTTAGGTATTGAAAAAATATTCAATTTGTCACTAATTTAGTGTATTATGATTGAGTGTTTGACAACTTTTATAATATGGTGTACTTGCATAAACTTAATATTTTTAGTGTTAGTTCACTTTTTATGCAGAAAAACGTTTTGTTTTTGTTGTTGTTTTTTGTTCAAAAAGCATGCAAAAACCATCTAATACCCAAAGGATATTCAGAATCAGATTTTTTTTATCCCCCATAACTTCCCAATGTTTGGCTATTTAATCTGGGAACAGCCTTTATATTCGTATAGCTCGTACGAGAAATGTAACGACGAAGAGAAAAAAAATGGTGCAGTGCAGCGTACAAACTTTCTCTTTTTTATCCTAATATAGAGACAGTTAATAAAAACTTGTATGATTTGTAAAATAAAATAATATACATTGTTGTAGAAACACTCCACCAAAGAGCATAAAGGAAATAATATTCACTGTTGGAGAAACATTGAGAAAAGTTAACATATCTGTCCCCCAAAGCGCATAAAAATCTATTTTACCATTCAAATTGCTTCATAAAATACATATAGGCTAAAAATGTTGCTTATAGCTCAGTAACTGTTGGCTTCATAATATGTATAATATATATATATATATATATATAATATTCTAAGTAAAGGATTTTTATTGTTGTAGTTTACTATTACAGCTTTGTAACTTTAAATGATTTAGTATCTCAAATATTTGTGGAGATACGATCAAAATTTTAAATTCCCGCTTATGTTACCTTAAAATAATTTTTTATGGGAAAACAATAAATTCTATTTGTTTTATTATGTTAAACAATGCAGGGAGGAACAAAACATATATTTCATGTCAACTTTAGTAGGATTTATGAGTTTTAGTGAGGTATTTACTGAAGTGTCAATTGGATCCACTTTCTAAAATAAGGGACAATACATATTGTGTTTTTAAGTATTCACGATTCTTAAAATTATTATTATTATTAGCACCGCGTCTTACTACCCGTTCGGGTTATACGCAGATTCTTAAAAACTAGCATGTAGATATATGAAGTATCTTTTCATTCCTAAACATCGCCCCTTCCTATTTATGAAGGCAATGTGATGGGCAGATGTTTTTTTAAGCTTTCTTGTGAGTCATTTAGTTCTCAGCAATAAACTTTGGGTACTTGATTTTAATTTCACTCAACATGGCAGTCAAGCATTAACGAAGCTTCGAAAATCTCTAGCTTGTCATTGAATGAGGTCAGATTTAAAAGATTTGTTTGCACTAAACTTTAACAACATAATAATAATAATTATAATAATATCGTTCTTTTTCTTTGGTTCAATAATAGTTAACCATTGTTTAAATATTATGTATGCACGATGTAAGGGGAAAATTGTGAATTTCTGAGTGGACGGCTAATTGCGTAGTAGGCCACGCACGGGGTATAGTTTCGTTTGGTCTGGTTTGTTGGCAATAGTTAGGTTGAGACTAGAATCCAGATCAGATGTAATGAGAATGTTTTCCCCTAAATTTTTTCCCACTCCGTATTCAAACAAATGCATGTACATGTATATATATCTTTTTAATCCTACCTTTTCAACTTATACCTCGATAGTGAGCATATTAAGATAGCATGAATGGATAGTAAGGTGTGATGAGTAAAAGTAATAATGATAAAAAAATAAGCTATAGATTACAATTATCAAAATTTATTCTAATTAAGATATACAAATATATTACCTATAATTTAAGCTCACAAAATAATTCTTAAAAGGCTAGAAACAAAATTAAAAGCTTATTTGTTATGTACTCAAAGCAACAAAATCCTTTATTTTAATCTAAAATTTTAATTAATATCTCACCAGCATCAGTAAGAACGTGAACAAAATTTCATGTCTAGTTAATCTGGTACTCTTATGATGGAGTGTTCGGGGTTTGAGACGCAATTGGGTGGTTTATTTCCTAAATAGTGTTATAGTCTCCCCTCAGTAAAATGAGGTATATTTCCTTTAAATTATACCCTCCTCAACACAACCACATTTGCCTAGTTAATATTTATACGGTATGGGCGGAATGCAAGACGTGGTACAAACCATTAAGAATAATTGATTTAACAATAAAAATTTACGAAAATAGAAAATTACTTTTACGATGGTTTTCAAAGATGTTTCCCTTAAAAATGAAATAAAACCAATATTTAAATAGCTTTAATGTAACGGTAATACTATATGCGTATTAGCTATTACTAATTAATAATACATTTGTTAGGTAAGAGAAAAGTGTGTAGTTTGATTAATTTTTTTATATTAAATTTAGAGTACCAGGAGAAAGTCTACATTTATGAAGTACATTAGTATTTATGAGTTATTATAAAGTTTTTAGTGCTTCTTTTTAACCACCATGCTCGGGTTTTAAGCACTTTAATTATGCTAATGGGGTGTAGATGTGAGGAAGCTAGAATTTAGAGGTAATGTGACCCAAAATTTGGGTGAGGTAAATGGGACTGTTTCTATGGGAGAGGGTGGGGGGAGGAAATGGTTCAGATCATCCAGACGAGCTAAAAGCCTGAACTTTTCATTCCCAGGTAAATTAAAAGAGCTTAGGCTGAATTCAAACGTTATGGTTCACCCAGAATCTAACTGGGATCCACTACACTTGCAGTAAACCACGATAAACACTTAATCAAGTGAACGGGCAGCATCTAAACCAGTGTTTCACAAACTGTGGCAACCCCCTGGTGTACGCGTTATATTTTAGGGGGTGCGTGATTTACCACTAAGTTTTTATTATAAATAACTTTTTTTTATAGTTGTAAGTATGACAAACAACTTAACACCAAGAATTTGAAGTTATGAATTGAACTTTAATAAGCCTTTCTATATCACCGTAAAATCTTTTTTTAACCATAACTTACCATTAAATCTTCATCAGAATTTTGAACGATCGTTTATACGTTAAGATATATCAAGTATGTGTTAAATTCTTATGAAGAACTGAGAGGGGTGCGTTGATTATTTCCCCAAATTGGGCACGCGAGTGGTAAAATTTGGGAAAAGAAGCTCTTTTATTTTTAAGAGATCAACTTGCTTGTCGGACAAGAAGTTGTGTGTGTTTGTGTTTGTATATGTGTGTGTGTTTGTGGGGAGAAAGAAAGATGGCGTCGGGCTTGAGGGCTGGTTGGATAGCGGTTGAAGTCTCGTCAGACATGGACTGTTACCGTCAGGTTTTTTTTAGGGTCGGGGATGAAAAAAAACCTCACTCTTTTATGCCAGAGATGGGCACGGAGAGATGGAATACATTAATACCAATAAGTGAGTAAAAAGGAACCCGAGAGAGGTAGATCTAGAGAGCAAGAAAAGGAGAACAGCGGTTTAGGAGAGGGCCTTAAAGACCCGCAAAGTACACCCATTGTATGAATATGGTGTCCGATGTGTGTGAGGGTGTTTGTTTTATACGAAGAGTATGAAGGACGAGTCAGGGGCAACATCTAAAAGCAAGAAGCGATGAATAAGTTGTGGTGTGGGAGAAGTATAGCATATTCCAAGCTGTTACGTACTTCACGTTATTCAAATTGTTAAAGGGGGTGGGGGAGGAAGAGAAACTACAAACACACAGACCATCCTAAACAAACCTTCGTTTCATCTTTCATAATATCCAAAAGCAAGGAGGATTTAGACCGTTTGAGGGGTTCAGTCGAAGAAATTTGAAGTAAGTTTAGAAAAATATAACCATACGTTTGATATTCGTTTGGGGTTAAGACTCTCACCAGTGGATGGGCACAAATAATATGGTGCCAATCTCGTCGTCTGATCTGGTTTGCAGGTGACGGAGAGGTTGGGGCTAGAACCGTGACAGGGTGTATTGAGAGCTGTTTTCCATTTTCCTTTTACTAAAATAAAGATTTATTTCCTAAGTTCCTCATTCCAACCTCGTTAAAGTTATTAAAATACATATATCTCAGGAGAGAAGTTATGCAAGGTGATTATATATACACCATTTGTGTAAAATCATAATATACAAATATACATACACATATATATATACATTTATATATAGTGAGATATATATATACAAATATATACATCTATATGTAGACAAACATATACACACATTTACATATAAAAATATATGTATAAATATATATACATTTGTATATACATACATAAACATATATACATATATAAGTAGGAACATCTACTTTTTGTGAAAATTCTATTCACGGAATGTTTGAAAAATCCATTCCTAAAGCGTCAAAACTTGTTTCAAGCTCAAAGAAATCAACCGGTATTTGTGAGTCCACGAAAAAAAAAGTTTAATACACGAAATCGAAGCTTTCTCACGAATTTTTAGTAATACTCTTATTTTGAATCAAGGCTCATGTTTTATAGGCTAAATTCTGTTTTCGGTGCGTCCCATAATCGTACCCTCAGGTAATATGTAACAAATTGTGCGTATAAAAATAGCTTATAATTTCCACAACAGTCAAATCTTCAAAAATGTTTTTAAAAATAGATGGACCTTGAATCTTATAGTAAAAATTTATTTACTTATTTACTTTATGGTATTATTAGCTCGAAAGTTAATTGCCGCACTTAACAATGTATGCCATCTATATCTATCTTAAGGTAGCTATATCCAGTCCACCTAATTACACCCTAACACTTTCAAGCCCATTCTAATATTATCTTCCCATCTGCGCCTAGGTTTTCCCAAAGGCCTCTTCCCATTGGGTTTGCCAATTATTACCCTGAACACGGTTCCAGATTTTAACATTCGCACTACTTGTCCTACCCATCATAATCAACGAGACTTGATTATCTTATTAATGTCTTGTGGTGAGTACAGGATATATCACATCATTACGTAAACTCCTCCACTCCCCAAAAACCCAATACCTTAACTTCAACCCAAAGTTTCTGACAAAACGAAATAGTCAAGCTTTTTATAACTGCCACCACTAATTTTCACACATTGTTCTAGACATTAATAATTTATTTTATTTCTGTAATAAGAGGTCACTACAAAATTTCAATTTCAATTTTACATATTAAATGAAAAACAAATAGATACAACTGTATCAATGCCTGAGGGAATGGTGGACATTCAATAGCATATTAGCTAACCTTTGAGGTCGGAATAAAAATTGATTTATTATATTTATAAATAACATATTGTAAAGCATGATTTAAAAGTATTTCTCAGCAATGATTAAATAATTAGTTATAACAAATCTTGCAATATATTTGTTCAGTAGTATGAACACTAAGAAAGCTAAATAATTCATTTTCAAACATAAATACTTTTTACTTACAAAGTTACCTTAATTTTATGGTGTTGCCTAGTTTCAGGGGTGGTTTATTTTTTGGGCTGATATAGTAAATAAGTTCTACTACGATATTATCTATATATATTTAATAATATACGGATTATATTAGGAATATAAATAATTTAAAAGTGCCTATACTTTTCAAGGGTTTACAAGTCTAAAAAAGTAATTTAATCAAATTATTTTTTTAATGTGAAAAAATGTAGTTTTTATGATTTTTTACAAGTGTTATAAAACCATTTTTAGGATCAATTTTTTTATTTGAGAATTCTTAAAACAAAATTCAAGTTTTCTTATGATGAAAAGTAAAATAGTCATACCATTTTTAAACCATATTAACTGGACATAGCAATAACAATACATTTCGAAAATCCCAAGAAAACTGTATGTCCCCCCTAAAAATTAAAAAGTGTCTTGTCAGGTGTTTCTAATACTGGTTGCAAAGAATCACGGGTCAACAAACAAACATCTCTACGAGCGATGTATACGTATTACGTCACTCAAATTCTGGTCTCGAGCTCCAAGATCATTCCATTCGTTTCCGAACTTTACTGCTTCATATTTTTTCCGACAATGCCACCGCATCCTATATCCTCCAAGATCCATCTTTTCCAGGAGCGAAGGGTGGACTCGGTTCCCATGATGCTCTCACTTCAAATACAACCTTATTTTATTATTTTTTACAAATATACATTTATAAACTTTTCTTTGTCGTAAAAATTTAGTGTGGTATCATAAATTTACATTCAGTGCAATAACACACACACAAAACTGTTTTCATCTTTCAACCGAGTTTTTGTTAGGTGGTATTATTGATCTGAATAATAGTAGAAAGCTTTGCATTTATATATTTTATATAAAATATTTTTATTAAGTACGGTACTTGGAATATTCTTGTTGTAATAGTATTATGCCTAATACATATTAACACTACTACTATCAAGTGCGAATTTAAAGGGAAACATAGGGGGCACTTGCCCCCCTTAAGTAGACTATTTGATTTTTTTTTGACTAATGGAAGTATGGACAAGGGAAGGGGAGGTGGTAGCGGTGGGCAGTTGGCACTGGGCAAGGCAATTGTCAAGAAGGACTCCCTAGCACATTAGTGTAATTATTAGGCATACGTAGGTGTTTCGCCCAAACTGGTCGTAAGACACGGTGAATAACAAACACACTACTTCTCTATTTGAGTGATTAATTAAAGCTATAAATTTTATATTTTCATTTTGATTGTGGCTTTATTTTATTAAGGGTATTAGTGTCAATTATGGGGTCCTAATATGAAGTGTTTTTCATCTACACTGTGAAGTTATAGAGAACGAGTTAGATCAAAAGCAATAAGACAGAAATAAGCTTTTATTTCATCAAAGAGAAATAAAATTTTAGATGAGACTTAAATTGAGTACATCTTATTGTGTATATTTATTAATATCACTAAAAATTGTTTAAACACTTTATATTAAGGACCGTGCCCAATATTGTAATTTATTGAAATGAATATATAAATATCAGGCAGCCTAGGCTACCATAAATTTAGTCTTTAAATCCATCATAGCCAACCTTATCTATAAATTTAGGTCATTTCACCACAAGACTTTTCAAATACATTTCTTTTTATAGCGTTGCCATGTTTGTTTTACTTGATTATTTTATCAAAAATATGGTCAAGTGATCATAGATTTTGTTCCCTAATTAACTTTGTTGCAACTTTTATTGATCTAGGATCAAGATTATTGGCAATCCCCTGATTAAATAATCAATTTGAAGTTTGTGTAACCGGCCTTTTAGTTAGTATAGGGGTGACCTGGTGGTCTAGGGGTAAGGTGTTGGACTTCGGTGCCGGGGGTTCGAGGTTCAATCCTCGGTCCCGTCACAAATTTATCCGATTACCAAACCCTTCCTTCATCTCTGACAAGACATCTTGGGAATGTGGGGAATGCCAGGCCTCCACCGTGGTTCGGATTCCACGTTAAACTGTAGGTCCTACATTTCATATCACAATCACCCTACCATTACCATTACACATTAGCGTAAGTGCGTATCACCCGAATGGGTAGTAAGACGCGGTGCTAATAATAATAATAATAATTATAATAATAATAATAGTATAGGACTTGATTTTAGAATGTTCACGTTGAATAATTCGACGCAATATAATAATAACTAGTATTATTAAGCCATTCCATGGTGATAGAGTTTAAAATTGTATGTCAATAGGGTTGCATTTACGATCTACGTTTTGGGATTTAAAAAAAGATTTATTCTAAAATTAATGTCAATCTGCAACATTGACCAAAAATGAATACATTTGAAATTTCAATATCACAACATCTATATTATATTAATATATATAAACACATAAAATATATGCGATGTCAGTCTTTCATTCTTTCTCCCACTTTCCGATGACCTGAAGATGGGAGATATGGATTGGAAGTTACCGAGCATGCCCATCATTATGACAAAAATACGAAACTAGAAAAATCTAATATGGAAGACGCAACGAATCCCAATGACATGGGAAAACCATGGACACAAATAGCGTTACAGCTGCATAAAATAAATCTTAAAATCTATAAAAACAACATGGTGTATATTTCTAGTGTAATCTCAAATTGAATTTGTTAGAGACAGGCCTACCCACTAGTAAATATAAAAATACATAAACATTTTCCAAATTATCTGTATGAAATATTTTTGTTTCATATAGTAAATTTGACCCTTTTTCATGATCTTATTTAACATTAAAGCTTATAATTTTCTTAAACTAATAATATACGTTTTTTAAAGCTTGAAATAGTAAAATAATGGTTAAATTTAAGTAGGCCTAGTGACAACAATAATAATGGCTTGCCTGAACTAAGTAAATCTGTAGATCAGTTAACGAAAAGATTGGCCAATATTAATATACCGTTGCCCAGGGGACATCCGAATTTACTAACTGTAAATCCTTTTCGTTAAAACCTCTTTCCAGTTATTGATGATATTAAGGGATGATGATAGTGAATATAATGACGACTAGAAAATGAAAAGCTTACCCCAATTTAAATCTAATCAACCAAAACCTGCTGACCATGGGAATTATTCCCCTTTTGAGAACCCCTCTCCCCCACTACTATCCAGGTGTAGATCCCGTGACTTCTATATTAGCAGTCAGGGGTGCTTACCTATATACCACAATGTCATTTAACTCAAGTAATAACCAATTATCGCGTTCTTAGTAATTGTGATCTCATGTGTTTATCAGAGTAGCGCTCAGCGTTTGGGCTATAAGCACGGCTAACTTAGGTGGCACGCAGCTGTTGCTTGGCTAAGTACAACTTAGGGCATCGTACATTACGATAATTAGGGCTACAAACAACGCGCTCAGCGTCGTGACACTAACGTCTATGTGTAGATACTAACCCCAAATCCTCTCTCTTAAGCAACACGCCACTATATAATGCACAATTATATTGCATCAAGTTCTAAAAACAATTTCCTGAATGATTGATTTCTGGACTAAGTTTACTCAACAAAGATTCTCTGTATCAGTGAAAGAAAAAACGAAAGAAAAAATGATAATATCGTCTTTTTTGATTTGCCGGTGAAGATAAGGTTGGGGTTTGAATACCGGCAGAGTGTACTCTTTCCCCTCTGGATCTCCCACCAATTCAGATTCTCTGACTTTAATTGCACTAATAGGGTAGAAATTAAATGTGCCCAAATTTGCATGAATAGAGATATTGAATCAATTTAAGGAAAGATATCCTCAGTATTCACAGCCTGGCTTAGATTTCCGGTCACTGGTAAACAATATTAAACAAGCTTGACGAGTCTGAATGCCCACTGTTGCTGGTTGGCCAGGTTTATTGATTTTTTTTAAATAAATTTTACCACTCGCCCTCCACACGAATGGAACCACATTTCCTATAAATTATACCTTATTCGTTCCTAACATATTATTGAAAATATACAATAACTATAATAAGACGTGGAGTACGGGTAAAAATCTGAAATATATTTAGAGCTTTTTATTTTTAATGTGGTGCTCGAAAACATTCAACAATCATTTTTTTGGCATAAAATAATAATTTATTTTAGGATTAAATACGTGACAAGTAAAACGACCAGTTGACTTCCTAGGAGCATAAACATCTGATTGGTTTACATAATTATCTCATGGGATGTTTGCTATGTGTTTACAAATCAGTATTTTTTTAATGCTCTCTCTACCTCTCTTCATGCCTCTATTCGTGTAAGTTTGCTTTACGTGTAGTGGCTTCATTTGACCAAAACCAGAGTCAGACAAGGCAGGGCTTACGTTCCCGTGGATCGCCGTGGTCTTCCATAACACTCGGACACGCACTCGTGAAGAGAAATATGAGTGTTTCGCGAGATCTCGGTCAGCTCTCTTCAAAATATATATGTGTGTGTGTGTGTGTGTGTGTGTGTGTGTGTGTGTGTGTGTGTGTGTGTGTGTGTGTGTGTGTGTGTGTGTGCGCGCGCGCGTGTCAGTGACGGCGCTAATCAGGGCGAAAGCTAGTATCGATCCAAGGACTTTATCTCTCCGTGTCTAACCTGCCTATCTCTTTCTTTCGGCAGTATATAATTTTTTTTATCCTCTCTTTGTTTTTTTTTATTCGTAGGTTTCATCTCGTTCTTTGTGAATACTCTTTTTTTTCGTCATTCTCTTTGCACTTCTCTCTTATATTTCTCTCTCACTCTCTAGAGGACAGTTAAACACCAGGTGTCGCAAAGTAGAGGAATGGGAGATTTAATTGGGTAGAATGGTTCTTTCTTCTCCTCCCTCCACGCCATCTATCCGCTTGTATTCCTTTCTGAATGTCGACAAGAACTGTTCTTAATTAGATGCAGTCTAGGAGTATTTTTTAATGAACGGTTTTTTTTGTTCTATTTAATTTAAATTTAAATATTTTTTTTTGTAAATTTTTCACTTTATAGTTTCAGATTACTGCCTTGAGTTTACCTTAAGGTCGGAGAGTAGGAAACGCTAAAAGATTTAAGTGATCTTGCAGTTCTTAAAACAAAATATTTTATGAACGAAATAAATAAAATATTTCTTCAGTAGAAATATTGAGTTACCCATTACCCCTCCGCCCCAACTCGTGGACAAATCTGATAAAAATGGCTTAGGGGGCTGAGTTGAGTGGTGGTAAGTAATTGTTGGTTCACTATTTGTTTATTTTTTGAATTTAGATGGATACTTATTAGAATGTTCATAGTGTGATGTTATTTGAACAAGTTCAGTTTTAGAGATTTTTAAGAAAGGTCCTTTGTTAGGTCAGTGTCCTACAGTCTGCAGTCCACTCATTGATCTATACTATATGTTAGCTCTCTAAAACTCCCCATCGCACCGACTATTATACCACGTTTATACAGGGTGCAACCGGTGACGAAAACTCAACGGCAAATGGAGTTTCTCTGTAAGAGCATACAGAGTTGAATGGTTATGTTTACACTGAGGTAACTCTTAAGGTGATGGCAGCACGACGGACGAGTGTAGCGACAACTGGAGATGCTCCAGTCAAGACGTGCTGTAAAGTCGACACCCAGCTACCTCAGTTGCCGACAGTATTTTGTTGTGATAGTAAGTATTCTTTCAAATGATGGCGTCAGAATAGCAATAAAAGATCAAATGTACACAGTTTATTGAAAACTACGCATATTGGTCTGATCATACGTGCACTTATTATGTTGGTGGGCAACTGATGATGTATTAAATTCTGACCAAAGTCAGTAGTAGCTATGCCAGGCTTGATCAGTTTTAGAAAGACAAAAGATGCCAGGCTCTGATAGAATTTAGCTTTCTTCACATTATATCAACAATTGTTGAATATATATCCTATGCAAAGTGTCACTAGATGATAAAATCTTTATTTAAAGAGAAAGAGTTGTAATTAAATTCCAAGACTCACATTACAGATATTCAAGAAATGTTGAGGTCACCATAAAACTAAAATCCTATGTTTATACTGGAGAAATGTTTGATTTATTTTGACTAAAAAATGTTTTGATATGAAAACTGTAAAAATACTAGCCTTAACTTGCTTATCTTATTACCTAATAGTTTGTTTACCCGTGCTAGAAGGTACGTGGACATATTCGTTAGTCCCGTCTGTTCTGGCTTAACGCTAACGGCAAAGTAATGCTTAGAATCACTATCTGAATTACCAAAGTGATTCCCCCTTCAATGTTATAATAATATTAATTCATCCCTTGACGCATCCGCAGTTACACTTCCTAAAAGTTCTATCTCCCTCAATTCTGCTCTACTTAGGGTGGTCTTTTGACTCCTGGATGGATATGAATATGTTAGATAAATACTTATATCTGGTGGATAAGTTAAAAGTGCAACTTATGACTGCCCTATAGCATTTATCTGCCAGATAAGTTGTATTTATCCATCACATTTTTATCAGGAGGTTTAAGTACCTGATAGCTTTTATCTGAAATTTAAAATGGTTGTTGTCATAGTGACGCGTTGTTTTTAATGAGGTTTCACCTATCAGAATCTGTTTTTAGGTTAAAATCTTGGGTCAAGTGTTTATTAAGCACGGGCCAGGCCTCTAACTATATAAAGTTAGAACATTTAATTTACTTTTATATAAACTGACAAGCTATTTGTATAGTTTTATTTATACAAGAACAAATCATCAAAATGTGAGTACAATAAATGAAATTTTGTAAACGTTGTACCCAACTATTGCCCACATGGTGCAGACACCAAGATTAGTACTTGCAAGACATCTTAGCTTCTGCGCCCATGTGACGCCATCTGTTTACTCGCACTCGTTTAGCCGCCATTACTAAACAAATGTTGAGTGTTGTCACCACTCGCTAGGTTGTAGCGCTATCAGCAGGGCTTATACGCATGCGCACACCAGTAAAAACAGTACCAACTTTGCGCGTTATGGATAAAAATATATTTATCCTACATAGAGAAATCTGGCAGAAAAATTCAGTTCATAAGACGCTTAAAACATTAAAGTTGCTGATAACTTTTATCTGGTAGATAACTTTAACCTACTAATAGCAATATTTATCCGGTAGTCATAAGACCAGACCTAAGACGTGGTACGGTTAAATGAAACTGTGAATATTTTTGTTTGGTTTGTAAAGAGTCAAGTTAGGTAAAATAAGAATTATTTAATAATTAAGATAAAAAAGACTTGTGTGAATGACGAATCACAATAATGTTTTAATTATAGTTTTATATGAAACATGTGACAATCCTTAGTGTCACCGCGTCTTACAGCCAATAGAATAAGTATTGTAATTATGCAAAAAGTTAGGGATTCGGAAACTTAATATAATAGTGTTTGTATTCAAATTTGATTACGAGAGCAGGGAATCGATTTAGGATAAATTAACACTCAGTATATCCAGATGGAATTCAAATCCCTTCAACTGGAATTCATAACAGACAATACTTATGCTTTTTTGCCTGCTCATTGGTTTATATCATTAAATGGCTTAAGATCATTTTCATGAGGTAAGAGAACACCTGAAACTTTCAAACAGCCTATATTCTAAGATTCATATTTAATAATAAAAAAAAAACTTTGAAATATATTTGTGGAGATTATACTGTCGAAACTAGTCTTCAATCAATAGCCGTCAACGCAGAACTTTTACAAAAGGAAAAATGGACTTAAAAGAGAGGAATCAACCATTTATTTCATCAACATTTTATTAATAATTTAATAAATAATTTTCAACTTTGTTGGTTCATTTTCTCATAATTTAATATAATTTATTACTTTATTTACAGTTACAAACTTTATAACACTAGTTTCTAACGGATTCTTTTCTACTTTATTAGGTTTAAAATATAAAATCTTTAACATCTTACACATATAGAAATAATATTATATTAAAAGTAAAAAAGTATGAAGTAAAAACATTATAAATATCATGCACATTAACAATTATAGCTGACCCACATCGGCGACGCAGTTGGCTAACGCGTTAGTCATGTTGAGCTAGACACCCGAGGACAGGGAGATCGAGGTTCGAATCTTGGTTGAATAAACTGGGGGTGGGATTCCCTAAATGGATTTCAACTCTTCCTCCACGAAAATACGGGTTCACTTCCTCTAAATTCAACCTTCCCCAATTCCTAATCCATTAGTGTAATTAGTATTTAAGCGTATAACCCAAACGGGTAGTAAAACGAGGTGCTAAATTAAAAAATATATTAATTCAAATTGTTTATTATTTGTATAATATTGTAATGTTTTATTATTTCACTACAAGGGCTCTAAAGCTAAATGGTTTATGACAATCATTTATAACTATGATCTTAAATTAACTTATTTGTATGGTTTTGTATATTTCCAAGTTTGATGAAATTGTAATATAATCTTCAATGACAATTTTTTACTACAACATATTGATTGATTCTTAAATACTATAAATAAAAAATAATACTTAATTGTAATTATACTATTATAAAGCCACACGACTGACTCACTCACAACATTAATGTTTACCCACTTCCAGGTGAGCTATAAACTTGAAATTTGGCATACCTATAGCTTATAGTCTGTAACCGACGGTAAAATTCCAAAAAGTTAAAAAAAAAAAAAAAATTGTAACGCCCCAAAAAATTCCAAATCGTAGAGAAACTTTAAAGTCAGTGAGGACTTTTATTTGGAGGTCTCTTGTGGCTAAAGGCTAAGACCTATTAAAAAAACGGCTTTGGAATTACAATAGTTTACACCCACTTGCAAAGAAAACTCACCGGGGGTTTGGGCGTGGAGCCCCAACTAGCAAATCGAGTCATTATTATAAAACCATTACAAAGCCATTTGAAAAAACATATACCTACACAGCCAGATACTCATTAAAACATGGTAATAATGCTTCTGGTTTGATTATAGGGTATGAATGACGAGGGTCACAGGAAGTGTTCAAATTTGCCTGTTGTGTCCCCACAGTGGCACACCGGCTGACAATCAGTCCCCCACACTTTGAAAACGAAACAATAACGAGTTTCCACGTTCATGCTTTGCTGATCCCAATAACTCATCACTAGGAGCTAGAACGGTCCATGAGCTCCTCTGGTGAAAGGGTGAGAAAGTGATATTACGTCAATTGAGAACCAATCTTATGAACAATTAATCGGTATACTAGTCGCACGAAACAGAAATCGATACAGAAGATTTATTGAAGTGCAGTTGTCTACTTTCTTAACCTGACAACAGCGCAATTGGAATCAGTTTGGTTGATTTTTTTTAAAAACAATTAATATTCTAATTTTATTGTATTTTTAAAACGTGATACTACTGTTTCCTTGGTTTCATTTCCTCTTTAAATTAGTGTAGGCTAGAGAAAATCACAACACAATACGTCTAGTTCGAGCTTTATAATTCTGTATGAATGCTAACCATGTTTTAAAATGCAAGTGGATATACGAATCTGTTCCGCACCGTACCAGTGCTGAAGAATCGCCAAGAGAACATTCATCCGCCCTTTTACGGAGTGGTGTAGTGCGGTGAGGACCGTGTATCCATCAACCCCCGAATACGCATGACAATTCGGGCGTCTCCGGAAATTTTCGGTAGCTTCATAGCTTCTTTGTTTTCATGCCAACCACTATTCTATGGCTTTCACCATGGGGAGAGGGGAGGCACTCTTATAGGTTTATTTGATCCCGTAAACTAGTTCGGGGCACTATCGATAGGAACAGTTTGCAATGACGTCACAGAGGAATGCGCACGCGTGTACATGGAGTCCATAGAAAATAAAGTGCGAAGGCTATGTAAAATTCACAATTACTCTTTCACTAGCAATCTGTCTTTTATTTTAGAGAAAGAGTTTAGCTAGATTTTACATTATATAACGTGGTTTATCTATAAAATAGTGGATTTAGTTACATTTGATTGAACTTGATATAGGAATTTATTCATTAAATCCCGCAATAGGAAATGCTTTGTGTTCCAAGTGTAACGTTCCACTTTGAATCTTTTAGTTCACGACACTAGCGCCACGAAAGCTCGCGATGTGGACCTACCAAAATTAGAGTGGTGTTTCTATATTCATCCCTTTTCTAAGACTTTCGGTAACAGGGACAGTGGTACACGGATGAATTTTAATTTCCCTTCACAGTGCGGTGCGGCTTGTTGCGGGTAGGCTCCATGGAACTGCTTTTTTAACTTTAATTACCTAAGCTGTGGGTTGTGCGGGGAGTGATAAGTGCTCTTAATTAAAGTGACACAAACAAACTAATAACGTTAAATTTGATATTTAATGTACACTACTATTCACAAGAGGAACGAACATCACTTGAGCACCAACTTCATTTGATCTGGTTTAAAGGCTTAGTTTGCAAAATGTAAACCCAAATTACTATTGTATTAATTTTAAATGTTGATTATTACGTTAATGTCTATAAATATAGCCCATCAGATATACATCAAGGTTGTTGAAATATAAAATAATACTTTCACAATATTATTATTTCAGTATTTCCAAAATTTCACATAGTGGTCATGGCTCTTCGTCACAGACCCATAGGTCCCGGGTTCTATCCCTGGCACTTAAATATTTTTCTGTGAAGCAGTAAATCTGGAACGAGATCAACTCAGCCTCGTGAGAACGATAATTAAGGAGCTACTTGAATGAAAATGTAGCGGCTCCGGTTAGAAAACTGAAATCAGCGGTCGGATGGTTCGTTGTGATGAACACACTACCCCCTCTATAAATAAATGCTGGCACTATATTTACCAATATTCGATGGCCGCTTGATCGGTATAGATCGCTACAAGTTGACGAATTAAGAGTATTTTTCCTCCGTTCTAGACTATATTTTTAAAGATTGGAAGACCAAAGGTTTTCCCGTTTCTTTAATGATGTGTTATACATTTTTATAAATAAATCATAAAATAGAAATAATAAAAAGTTTTTTTAATCATTACCTCTTACTACCTGTTCAGACGAGGAATAAAGCATTTTAGAGGTAATCTACCCACAGTTGTGTGGAATAAAAGTGGGAAACCATTTAGGAAAACCATCCTCAGTAAACCTGACTGGAAACTGAATCTCCCTATCATCACCAGTCCAGTCTAACACGATAATGATGCCTTGTACTATTCGACCATTAAGGCGGATAGATACATTTATAGAGAAAGAAATATTTAACATTACGTTTCAACTTAACACTCAATAAATACAATATTTTAAAAGTATGAGAAAATTTTAAATATGTCAAAACAATTTTTTGTTTGAAAAAAGGTTGTTTTTTTAATGACCACGGTGTATTCCTGCGCAAACAAACACGAGGAATTACACACGTCGTGTACATACGTATGGTTGATTACACGACTAATCCTTCCGTCTAAAGTAAATCCTTTACTGGTTTTAATCCCACTTCCATTTCCATCCTTCCCTCCGCTGACCATTCCTGGCGTAGAGAAACGCGTGAAATAGTAGAGCGGCGGAAAAAAAATAAAAAAATAATAAGGGTAGGGAAAAAAACTAGATGCAAACATTCACTTTAATATATATATATATGTATATATTACTCTATGTAAAAATGTAGACGTGAGGGAAAAATGTCATGAACGTGTATAAAAAAAAAAGGGCTATGAAACATAGTAATAAATGAGTGTTCTATTCTGAGTGTCAGCCCTGTCGGCTAAAGTCATAACAGGCATGCAGTGATTATTCTGTTTTATGTTCAAGATGGAGGGAAAGAGGGGACTTTTCAAATTGACACGGAAAATAAAACTAAGAATTAACTGTGTTTAAATTAGTTGATTTATCAAACATTTCTTTATAGTCTTTCTGTCACAAAGTTTCATCACATGTTTTGTAAGACTCACCTTTCAGTTTAAAATAATAAATCTGGTATTAAACGTTAACTTTCTGGAACTACTGATTATATCAGCAAATGACTTACAAACTAGCTTAATTATAGAACAGATACAACACCGAGTCTTCCAACCGTAAATTAATCATTGTGAAAGGGGAAGCCCCAATTTCATCAATGATAATTCTGTCAGTCACAATGCGAGTCGACCCACTTCAGTTGCAGAGTAGTCTAAGGCACCACTCTTGTTTTTGACTGGCCTGCTGATGACAGGGACGTCGGGAATAGAATCCCAGTCATTTTCTCAAGATATCTATATTTATATATATTTCTCATAAAATGCTTCTCACTAGCCTTTCACAAAAGAGTTGGTTACTCTTAGGCTGATCTAAACAATACCTGCCCCATCCCTACCACACTAACGTAATTAATTTATCGAACGGAGATAGGTTCTTCTATAGCTCGACCATTTAGCATTCCATCTGTCTGTTTAATAATTACAGCCAAATGCGCTCAACAATTATAACGAGATTTGGCAGAAACATTCTTTGAACCTTGTTCAAACGATCCGTGTATATATATACATGTTCAAACGATCCGTGTATATATATACATGTTCAAACGATCCATGTATATATATATATATATATAGAGAGAGAGAGAAATGGTGTTTTATTTAAATGTGTATTGAGATACTGACATCTTAAATCTAGTGAACAATGGTTAGTCCCAAATAATAGAATATACAATTAAATATTAGTATTAGTTTGATTTCTGTTTAACTTGGATCATCAAAGAAATAAATAAACTTCAAAACTAAGGATTGATAATCAGCCATCTATCAAATCGAAATCCAAATAGGAGTCTTAGGACTGTAGTAACATGGAATGAATGAGGTCTACTGTTCACAGAATTAATAGTACCTGGGTGACCGCAATAGACTTGACTGCCCATGACGGTGAGATCAAGATTCATATCACTGATGGGTCTATTGAGGGTTGATTTTCTATGTGGTTTTGACATGTAAATGTAAGTACATTCTATTAATTCAGTCATTCTCATCACTAAAAGATTGGCGCAATTGGTGCATATGCGTATAGCCCTAGCGGGTAGTAAGACGCCGTTAAAACAACCTTCTTGTATACATGTGTATATTAAGGGTAAGAGAGAACAACAGCTCTAGTTATTTTGGGTTTGGTGGACGTTTTCAAGGTTATTTCAAGGTCAAATTAAAACAAATTAAAACCTATAATGTTTGTAAAGGTATTTTATTTTAAACAAAATAAAGTTTTAACTACGATTTTTTTATTTTACATTAATAGTTGAAGAAATTTAACTTGTAATTTTTATAACAATTTTTAATTAAGAACTTTTTATTACATTAGTTATTAAAGAAATGTTATAATTAATAATAATGCATATAACGTAATAGAGAAAAACATAATGTAATAAATAGTTCTAGAATAAAAATTGCTATAAAAATAATGGCTAAGATATCTTAAAAAAATTGATGTCAAATATAAAAAAAGTTTCAGTTAAAAGTAGCTTGATTCTTTAGGTTTTTATTATAAATAGAATGACCTTGAAGACGTTCACCAAATCAAAAATAGCTAGTGCTGTTCTCTTTTTCCCTAAAAAACGAAAAAAACTTTTGTTCAACACAATTTTTTTTAACTGCTTCGTTTTCAGGATCTGGTGTATCAACTTAATGCCTCACCCTCTCTCTCTCTATATATATATATATATATATATATGTGTGTGTGTGTGTGTGTGTGTGTGTGTATGTATGTATGTATGTATGTATGTATGTATGTATGTATGTATGTGTATATATTATAATGTATCCGCAGTTTATTAGACCTTTTATGAAAAACCAACCACAGTACACCAGACGGACGGAGATTCTAGCACCCAAATTTCCATCACCAGTAAACCAGTAACCAAACTAAATGAACTTGAAATTTAGACCTCGTGCCCACCGATGCGAGTTCTCCTGATAATTAATTTTCAGCATTGTTGTTAATCGATCCCGAACTAATCAAGTAAGTAAATTACATACCCTAGATTATGTCTATCAATTTGGCCCTAGGCAAAACATTCATTCACTAATCTAAAGGGACCATATATGTTTAGATATTATATATTAAACGATTCGCCGTGTTAACTAGTGTATGGGTATAACACGTCAATCTCGTGTTGGACTAGACTGCCGAATATAGGGAGATTCGGGTTCGATCCCGGTCTGGTGCACTGAGGATTGTTTTCTCTAAAAAATTTCCCACGCAAATGAGGGTGCATTTCCTCTAAATTAAGCATCAATAATCGCTAACATATTAGTATAATTAGTGCATATGCGTATAACCCGAACGGTTAGTAAGGCACGGTACTTAAAAAATGTATAATACCATTATATTTGATCCTTTGACATAGTCTGAAGTCCATCTTAGGATTATCATGCTTTATCTCTAAAACAAACACTTTCAACAACAAACCTACTACAGACAAGTAATACAGGATATTTCACTTGCTTTCGGCCACTGAATTTCCCTTATAACTTTCAAAATAATGGACGTAATTTAGTTAAGTTTGCTACGAACATACTTTGGTGTACGAGAAACATGATTATCTCCTAGTACAGTAGCCCCATAGCTTCTTTGGTGCGTACTGACAGCTGCTAAGCACATGTTTTTGTAGATCATATGGTTCAGCGTAGGGATACATAATTTGGTCTGGTAACTTTTCTAAGCCGTAAGCTGTGAGCTCTCAGTCAGCACCAAATAAGTCACTGTAAATGTTGAAAGTGGGTGCCATTAGTATAAAAGCATGCCTGCACACATCTCTCCATGTTATTGAAGGTATCACCAAAACATCAAGTCACAGCTTCAATTCCCCACAGAATATTTTCTTGCAGTTCCATATGAGTCCATGGTTTGTTGAGATACAACATGGCCTATATGAAAAAATTGGTGGAGCAAGGTCAGGCGACCTTGGTGGCCAAAGTCCCTTATAAACGACACGATCATCAAAGAAGGAAACAACTTCAGCCATTTTAACATCGGAGGTGTGGCAGGTGGCATCATATTTCTGAAAATAGCCAATCCGGAGTTCTTCGCCTTTCAACTGATTCACAAACACATGGAAGATTCCCACGTAAACTGCGGTACCCACCGTTGTATTGAAGAAGATGAGGCCAATCATGTGGTGCCGCGACAAAGAACACCACACCTCAACTTTTCATCATGAAGAGGTGTCTCAAGCAAGATGTGAGGATTCTCACTAGCCCACAAACTGGTATTCTGGAAATTGATGTACCCATTTAGGTGGAATCATGCCCCGTCAGAGAACCACGTGTAGTCCAGTATTACCGGATATGTATCGACAAACTGCTGTAACCAATGAAAGTAATAATTGAGTCTCTTCAGTTTGTCAGGAGGTTTCAATTTATGCGTAACAGTAACACTTTAGGCATGCAGCTTTGCTTTTTTGCTGCTCGTTGCAATGTGCTTGTGGAAGCCTCCATCTTCTGTAACAGTTTAGGAAAGTCCTTCAGTGGGAAGGCCAGCAGTCTATTTTTAACTTCCTGTACCGTTGTTTCTGGCAGTTCTAAACGTCTTCCTTCGTGGACATCCAACAATGCTCCCATAGCCTACTATTTATTAACCAGATACAGAATGTAGGATTTTTTTGGTGGTTTACAAACCCCAAACTACACTTTTAATTGTCTTTGGCACGCCTTTATTGACACAGTCTCCCAGTACGTGCGGACAATAAACACGCGATGTTTCACTGTGTACCACTTCATACTCTGACTGCTGACGATCCCGTAACAACAACACAGTCAGATGCGTTACACCAACTACCGAGGACAGCAATCGGTCTTCACTTCGCTCAGACACCCCAACACGTGTTGGAGAGTAGCGCCGCCCCCCGTGACCTTCCATCGCCGTGCTTCTCATACACCAAAGTATGTCCATAGCAGATTTCACCGAATTGCGTCCATTATTTTAAAAGTTATAAGGGAAGCTCAGGAGCCAGGAGCAAGTGAAACATCCTGTATATTAAAAATATTAATGCAATAAAATCCGCTTACTAAGGTTTAATTTTAAAACAGCAGTACTTTCAACAACAAAACTATTACAGAGAGGTAATATATTACAAATATTACAATAAAACCCGCTTATTAAAGCTTTGTTTTGAACAACCACATTTCCGCCAACAAAACTACTATATTATTATTAGCACCGTGTCTTACTACCCGTTCGGGTTATACGCACTTACGCTAATGTGTAATGGTAGGGTGATTGTGAGATGAAATAGAGGACCTACAATTTAACGTGGAATCCGAACCACGGTGGAGGCCTGATGGCATTCCTCACATTCACAAGTTGTGATTAATACACTTCTTGTCAGAGGTGAAGGAAGGGTTTGGCAATCAGATAAATCTGTGCCGGGACCGAGGATTGAACCCCGTACCCCAGCACTGAAGTTCGACATCTTACCTCTAGGCCACCAGGAAAACTAATATAGATGGGTAATATATTACAAATATTATTACAATAAAACCCACGGTATAAATGTCAAGTTCATTTAGAACTGTATTTATGGTCAGGATTCGGAGGTAATAAAATTCCTCATTCGACCTGAACTGCTTGTTATTCTTATTCTGAGAAATTGATTGACTACCAAGACCAGACAATACAATTAATATGACACTTTGATTTGCTGGTTAGGATGCGGTCAGGATTCTAGCCCAAAACGTGTGATTTTCTGAAATAGTTTCATAATTATCTTCTAGGCAAATTTGGTTAAACTTATGTTTATTTCTAACCTACTCATCCCGAAACCATTAATTTGTTTAATATATATATGTAATACCTGGATGGGTAGTGGAAATGCGGAATAAAATACAATTAACAATACAATAAATTCTTCCGGGGTCAATTTTCATACCTCACCATTAGATGAACCCAAAAACATTTTTTTTTAACTTTAGTTTTAGAATATTAAAGAGGATGACTACTATAACGACTTTAACCAAATTTTAAGGTATGAGTTGGGTAGATAATATGGAAATACATTCGCATTAACATGGAGAAGGGGCGTTGAAAATTTCCACACCAGTATATCTGGTTGACACTCTAAGTTTAAGGTGGGATGAAAGCGTCCGCAAGAAAAGGTCGTGGTTCTACAGTTTTTATGGCAAAACATTATTTTGGTCAAAATAAATAAAATATTGCTCCAGTACAAACATCTAATTTAATTTTCTTCACATAGTAGCCTCAATTTTTTTTAAATATCTGTCAATGGTGTCCTGGTATTTAATGACAACTTTTTTCTTCAATATAAAATTTGTTAGATAATGCCACCATGCTCATTACAGATATCCAGGAAATGTTGATGCCAGCTTGTGAATAAAATTAAACTTTTATGTTTATACTGGAGCAATATTGTATTTATTTTGGTCAACAAAACTTTTACCATAAAACTGCAAAAGCACTGGCCTTAACTCGCGTCTCCTTCCATCCCACCTTAACCTTTCACTGACAGACAGTTAACGCTATTACGAGTCTAACACCTTTGACCACGTAGGTATCGATGTTTAAAGTTTGATTCTAACACAGTTTAATTATTTTATATGAAGATAATTGGATAAGTTTCGTTTCAATCAGATCATTCTGTAACCGTCAAAAGCTTTGGTGGAGTAATTATAACGTACGTTTAATAAATAGCAGTTCCAAGTTAAAACTCCCGATAAATGAAGAGACGAAGAGTGTATGTAAGTGTCAGTGACCATAATAATTCCAATTTACTCTTTGCCATACAAGAAGTAAAGTACCCTTGATGTAGGGTCTGTTTCGTCACATATCCTAAACTACGAACCACCCACATCGATGGTAAAACCGTCTAGGCGTCTCTCTCCCAATAGGCTGGACGATCAGAGTTAGAATACCTAGTTGTATTGGGGTGGTTTTTCCTAAATGGTTTTCATCTCTCCCTCCACGCAATTGTGGGTACAATTCCTATAAATGAATAAATTAAACCTTCCTCAGCCTTTACATATTAGTGTAATTAGTACTTATTTGTATAGCCCAAACGAATAATAAGTTACAATTTTTATAAGATAATGTCACAAACCTGAATTGGTGGGCACGCGGATAAAATATCAATCTCATCTAGTCTAGTTGGTAGGATAGGGGAAGTTGGGGTTCGAATCTGGGCTGGGTGCATTGAAGCTGGTCTTTAAATAAATGGTTCCCCCACTTTACATCCATACAGATAGTGTAACGAGTTACATGTAATTTCAATGGGTCAACACTCACCAACCCGGGGGAACCCGCTCTCGGAAGACCAACACACGGCACAAACTCTATCACCGACCTCCGCTCTCCGAAGAAATATCAAACAGACTGATTAAAACGCCCAAGCTGACCCACAGCAAGGATCGAACACGTGTCCAGCTAGTGGAAGAAAGAAGATAGTTCCGTATCCGGCCACGCGTAGCGTCTGGGCGCGTCTACATTGTTCTCGGACCATCTCCCTCCTTCGATTGTTATGTTTTCCTGCCTTCCTATTCCTTCGATCATTCCTCCCCTCTGGGAATTATTTCTTGTATATATACGGCTACGCCGGGAACATGAGG
>CABEEJ010000203.1:193756-214339 GCA_901482245.1 Timema douglasi
ACGTGGAATCCGAACCACGGTGGAGGCCTGGCATTCCTCACATTCACAAGATGTATTGTCAGAGGTGAAGGAAGGGTTTGGTAATCAGATAAATCTGTGCCGGGACCGAGTATCGAACCCCGGCCGCCAGCATACAAGTCTGACACCTTACCCCTAGACCGCCAGGTCACCTTAAAACTTTATTATTTTGTTAGTTGAACTTGCAATGCTATGCGCTTACCGCGGCATGTATAGAGGCCGACCCCCTTCGTCACCCGCCTAAATTTGGGGTCTGAGCCCATACCTTCTATTGATAGCTATTTATGTAAATACTAGTTTATGGTCAGAGCGCCCAGAGTTTGTCTGTGCGTCCCGGGTTCGAAACCCGTCTTGTGATTCAATCTATAGTTTTGCTGTATTTGAACTCGGCTTAATTTATCGGGAGAAATACAGAGAGTTGTCATGTTGCTTAGTTTACTTTTAAATTCGAGACTTACTGGATTGCTGTGACGCAATGTTAGTTACGAGCGTCTTTAAAAATTCAATCTTTAACCTAGACTTGGTAACTGTTACGCGGGAGTTACGGTTATGCCTTACGTCTGGTTCTGGGAACAATACCATTAGGTTAAGCAGCCAAGGAGCTAAGGTCCATAAAGTTGTGATCCCGAACTGTACATTGTTGATAGATTTCAAGCCCGACACATTTAGTTTTGTTTGTTAACTGTCCTGAGGAGGTTTCAAGATTGTTTACTTATGTTTTCTAATTGACTCCGATGGTTAATGGAGAGGTGCGCTTCACGCACGGGTTTGTGCCTTCTCAAGTATTGTACTATTATTGTTTTTTTACAATAAAAACTATATTGTTCAACCAGGTAACATTTTTGTCTGATTCTCAGTCTTCCTCACCCTATAGATATAAAGGGGGGGAGGGGGGTAGCAAGAGTGGGTATATTAGTTCAAATATGTTCTAATCGTCTGGAAAGGTAGTAAGACACCGTGAAAAAACAAAACAAGTTACATTATCTTTGTATCTGCTCACAACGAATTTTTTTTATCACTGCACCTTATTACCCGTTTGGGCTATACGCCTATGTACAGTACTTATCACACTAATATGATAGGTATTAGGAAGGTTGGATTTAGAGGAAATTATCTCACAATTGCGTAGAGGTAGAGTGTAAAATCATTTAGAAAAAAACTCCAGTACACCCAACCAGGATCGAAACCCGAGCTCCCCGTCTTCGGCAGTCTAGTCTATTGCGAGAGTAGTGCCTTAGACCATGCGGGTACCGAAGTAGGTCACTGAATATTTGTGTTAACTTTTATGTGATTCATCCTGTATATAGGTTTATCTATCTTTGGCGCGTGGGAAAAAGGGTGTAAATCGAAAATTTGCCTTACTGAGATAAGTCGATAATTAGATTCCCTTTTGCTTGAGCTACCAATTGGCATCAGCTGTCCAAGTCTCACTCAGTCACGAATAAGAAAAGTGGCTGAGATACTTACTCTACCTGTCCCAGTTCTTGTAAAATAATCCACGGTCACAACCCGTAATCGAGCATTACCGACCGAACGACCGCCATCTTTTGGTGAATATAGCGCCAACTTACACGGATAGAGGGTGTCATGTGTTTAGCAAAACGAGTTAATGCCAGTTTTTTAGACCAGAGTTGCTACTTCTTCACTCATGTATCTCCTTATTTTTCCTCACAAGGATAAGTTTACCACGCTTCATACCCACTGCTTCACAGAAAATCTAGAAGTGACGGGTTTTGAACACAAGACCTATGGATATACAGGAACTCTGACCACTAGACCACAGAGGTGTTCATTTATGATAAAAGCCTCTTTGATGGTTGTATGGTCTGAAGTGCTACTCTCGCAGTAGCTTAGACTGCCGATGACGGGGAGCTCAAGGTTCTAATCTAGGTTGGGTATACTGAGGTGTTTTTTCTCCACGCAAATGTAGGTACACGTCCTATAAATATAATCTTTTTCACCCCTAAAATCATTAGCGTAACTAGTATTATTATTATTATTATTATTATTATTATTATTATTATTAGCACTGGGTCTTACTACCCGTTCGGGTTATACGCACTTACACTAATGTGTAATGGTAGGGTGATTGTGAGATGAAATGAAGGACCTACAGTTTAAACGTGGAATCCGAACCACGGTGGAGGCCTGGCATTCCGTAATTAGTTCATAAGCGTATAACTCGAATGGGTAGTAGGACGCGGTGCTAAAAAAGAGTTCTGGCCAACGTAAATATAATTATTTACTTATCCTCTTCATCCCAATTTTTGACTTACACTCTTTCTTAGGCAACAAAGCTATAATATATGCTTCGCGAATATATGCTTCGCGAATATACCGCGGCATTGATAGAGGTATACACCTCTATCTAATATATAAATATATATTTGTTAATTTGAAAACCCATATAATAGACCATACACCCTAATAAATTGTGCCAAAACCTATCAAAATGAAATATGGATGAGTTTTTGTTGACAAACTAAAAATACCTTTCTACATTTATTCCTCACAACGCATCTGCCCCTCTCTTTATAACCCAAAAATATTTCATTTTCGGTCAGAGTAAAGATAAAAGGAATGAAATAAATATATTTTTTTCATGTCCGCATCCAAACAGCCGGTTCTCATTTTTCTGACCTATCATTCATTTTTACGGCCGCATATGAAAATTCTAACATGGCAATATATAGTACAGGCACATAGCATCACACACTCACGGATACACATACAAAAAGGAGGAAATACAAAAAATACAAAGATAAACCAGGAAGGCGAAAATTAGTAATAAATTAATTTTCGGGACATTGAATGATTAAGGGTTGTTGACCTGTAAATATATATATGTTTGGCAGAATGCCACACTCGGATGAAAATAATATGAGTCTCCTGTGCTTAGCTAAATGTGTGATCTATGATACATGTCTCATATATTATTAACAAGGCTTGGCCAAACAATGGCTTGCTACTGGCTATGACTCCCTGAGGTATATTATTGGATAATACCGAAGTTGTTCCTAATACATATTATTGGGACCATAAGAATGAAAAGGAAATTTTCCGAAATTATACGTAACTTTAACTATGAAACCTCATAAAATGGGACCTACAATTAGCTAGAAGATTAAAATATTTTCAATTTAAATAAATTAAAATACTTAAGTAACGGTTTTATGGATATTGGCTATATAATCCAAATAAGAAGAATTTTAATTAGCAGTTTAAAAAACTTTGAGTTTATAATAATACCATTATGGTTAATCGGATTTTTATAGAAGTTATGTATAGGTCGTGCCTTTCAGAAGAAATACATTGTTGCTTATGTTATTATGTTAATAAAATCTTATTAATTTGTATACAAGATATTGGCACAGCTTTAATATTATGCCCCACTTAAATCTAATATCTTAATGGACCACTTAAAAGTATTGTAAGAATATAATAAATATTTAATTAATTAATTGTAAAAGGCTGTATTATTACAATATTGTTTCGATTAATATGATATTTAAAGAAAAAATTTAAATATCTAGCAATATGTTTACTAAATATATCGGTGTTAAAGTTTTTAACATTTTATTTATATAATAAACACAATTATTAATGTTTTCATAAAAACTTACTTTTTAACTAAATAAGTCCTTGCCAAATTGTTTAAATCTTTTAGTGACTCCAATTTAATAGGAATTTTAACAAAGTTCCCCTTTTTAGTTCCTACTGTTAAAAGCCTAAATTAAAAAGTATTTCTGTAATATTTGGAACTCACAAAAATATATTTTAGCTATACATATATATATGTACATCTAAACCATCGTTTTAATATTTAAATTTTAGTTTTTTGTAATATTATACACTTAAATTTGTTTTAGCTATCAATTAAAATCTGAATTGAGTGAAATATATACATAAAAAAACAATTTTTACCTTATAAATCCTACTTAAAGGTGAACCCATGTAATCCAAAATATATATTTCAATTGTTATGATTGTTACAGACTGATGAAATGCTACATTTGGAGCATCGCACAGAATAGAGAAAATACTTGGACTCTTAGGAAGATGGTAAAGAAATGCTTGGAAAACTTGAAATTTTCTGCTGAAGAAGACTTGAGGAGATTATTTGGTCAACAGAGTGACAAATGAAGAGGTCCTAAGAAGATTGGGTGAGAAGAGAACCATTTTGGGTGTGATTATTCGGTACAAAGCAAACAACATCCGACTTATCCTTAGGACGAACTGTCTTCTGAACGATGTCATAGAAGAAAAAGGTGAGGGAAAGAGGATGTTAGCAAGAGGAGGATTCAAATATTGGATAACTTGGAGGAAATAAGAAAATTCTAGGAGCTGAAAAAGGAGCTTAATAAGAAGGAGGATTCAAATATTGGGTACCTTAAAGTTAAGAAGAACATTTTAGGAGCTGAAGGAGGAGGTAGAGGACAGGGCGCATTGTCGGTCTATATTTACTGATAATATGAATGAACCTATCGCAAGACAGAACACATAATAATAATGATTGTTAGGATAGCACAAGGCAAAGATAAAAACAAAACAACAAGAATTATCTGCAAAATTTGCTCCATCACACCACACTCTATATGTTAATACGTTTCTAAAATGAAAAGGTAATGTAGAAGTGTTTTGACACTCTTTCATTATCTTACACAAAAATTACTAACCATATTTTGATCTAAGTTGAATTGTGAGGAAGTAAGGATAGTTGGAACATGGTAAGGGCTGTTTGATCTGAAGTCGGTTGATGAGGGGGATGGGAGGGGCTTAATCGTGTTTCTTTGAATGGCGTGACTGAGAGACATTTCGTTCCGAACAGTTGGCTGCCAGCGGGGACTTAACCTTCTCTCGCCTGGTTGACCCCACAACTCCCCTCACCACTTTGCCCACCCACGACAATAATTGATTTTCACTAGCGTAGCACGATGATTGACTTCCTTCACGCTTAGCTGTCAGCTACAAACAATTAACAAAACGCTTACGCTGATTCAAAAATGCTTCGCAATAAGTTTTATTTATATATTACATACTTTTCAATGAGGTTTTACTTTAAATTGGGAGCTTTTATGGGCTTTAATCGTTAACACAACATAGCTTGGATCTATTTCAACTAATAGAATTTTACCCTGGACACCGGGGAGAATCGAAATATCTCAGTGGTAGATTATAGTTTCGCTGAACTACGCGTCCCATGATTCGTTAACCCGTGTTCAGGTGTCATTTTACAACATGCGTTTGACCCATTTTGGTGGTCGCATGGACTAAGCTCTCAATAAACTAGAATTCCAATGACGGGGAGATCATGGTTCAATCCTGGACGGGTGTACTGAGAGTGCTTTTTCCTTAATGGTTTACCACAATCTTTCTACGAAAATGCTGTTACACTTCTTCAAAATTCATCCTTCCTTATACTTAAACGATTAGTATAATCAGATCATAGGCGTATAGCTCGAATGGGTAGTAAGACGGGGTGCTAAAAAAACCAGCATGTGTTTGAATCGTGTGTGTGATTCACATCGGAGACCGCAAGGTCCACCCACACAAGTGGTACTAAACCATTTTAACTCTCGTATCCCGAGATACAATTTATCCTCAACTTTGTACCCTCGAAATTTTTGGTGCATAGTGCAAGTTATACATATTCTTTAATCTACATTTAAAATTAAAATGGCACTCCCTGATAGAATGTCTTTACGTCCGGGTATCTTGTGTCTAACTATATTATTACCCTTATTATTGAGTGATTATCATTAAACTATATATATCTTTGGGAGCACGCAAGATTATATAAATAACTTATTCAATCTTGCTTGCCCTCTAAGATGATTTTTCGTATCCCCAGGGACTACGCGTACCCTAGGTTGAATACCACTGGTATGAAGCGTCACTCTCGCAATATAATGGATTGCCGGCGAAAAAGAGGCTTAGGTTCAAACACTGAGTGGGTTTATTCTTAAATTGCTTTCCACTCTATATTCATCCAAATGTGAGTACATTTAATTGAAATAACATCCTTCTTGAGTCTGAATAAATGTAGATCCTGACAGGTTGAGCGTGAGGAGGGGGGACTATTAAAATCTTATTAGGAATACCTTAATTAATTCTATATTAACACTGATTAAATGGAAGCCTCTCAACACACAAAATAATATGTTGCTGTTCATTAAATATGGGCAGGTCAAGGATTTTTTTAATGATAATTTATTTAGAGTTTAGTTAAAGAATTTACCAAGCAATATAAACGTGGTTCGCAAGGTTTTTTCCACTTATTTGAGTAACTTGGCGTGCATTTTCTGAAACGACCGATTATATCAGCAAACTAAAATGTCTATGATCGAGGGTGAAAGAGTTTACCAAATTTGCCGGACAAGGTAGTTTTACATACTTTCCAGGGTTCTCTTACATGCGACAAAAGACATGAGACCGACGTCTTTACTTTCCTTCCAAAGGAAGCTGTGCTATAGATTTTAATCACTCGAGGTAAATCAATCAACCCCAGCTGGTTTTGAACCCACAAATATTGGGTCCTGTGGCGAGTACTTTACCCCAAGACCTCTGAGGTCGACGATCACTAGATAGATCTACTATAGAGTCATACATATTAGTTTGTATATTTATGTAAATGTCATGCTTATACATTATATGGAAAACTAGCCCCGTGATGTAGTGGCCAGAGAACCTGGCTACGAGCCTAGGAGTCCCGGGTGCGATTACTGGCTGGTACTTGGTGTGTTTAGTTCCGAAAGGGGAACTATCTCAATGGTCACCAAGGTTTGGTAAAGTTAGGTTTAAGAGTTTCCACTGGCTATTTGCCTCATTTTCACTACCACCATCCCCTCATCTCATCGAGACATGTAAAGAGCCTCCACGAAAAGGATGTACGATTAGTACATTTAGGCATCCCCTGGACAACGGACCATTAGTACTAACTAATCTTTCCCCAAAATGGGCTAGGAATGATGTAACCCAGAAGCTATATATATATACACCTCTACGAAAAGTATGTACGATTAGTACATTTAGGCGTCCCCTGGACAACAGGCCATTAGTACCAACTAATCTTTCCCCAAAATGGGCTAGGAATGATGTAACCCAGAAGATATATATATATATATATACACCTCTACGAAAAGGATGTACGATTAGTACCTTTAGGCGTCTCCTGGACAACGGGCCATTAGTACTAACTAATCTTTCCCCAAAATGGGCTAGGAATGATGTAACCCAGAAGCAATATGTATATATATATAGCATAAGATTCTATTATCAATCTTGTCAATATATATAGACAGTATTGATAGTAAAAACTTATATATATTTTTAGATTCTATTTAAAAAACATGGTTCCACGTACTTATTCTTGATACATACTTCCAGGTAGATCTATACTGTATATTTTTTATGATTAACTTAAACAATATATATAATGGAAACTATCATTAAATTAGGCAATTTGAGTTATTCATAAAAAATATACACTATAAATTATACGTGGAAGCGTGTATCTAGAAAAAGTAGGTGGAACCATATTTTTTTCAAGGGAATCTAAAAGAAACTAAGTTTTTACTATCAATATTTGTCCCTAGATAAACCAGTACCGGACGAGCATTTTGCCTATAAACAAGTGGATAAGGCAATTTATTAAGAGGTGGCAAACAAACTACTATAGTGAGGGTAAGGATTGCTCATACCTAAGAGTTTGGGTGCGGTTACTAAATATGTCAAGCCAAATAAAATAGTTGTATCAAATTACAACAACTGTCGGGTTTTCATAGGAGAGACGCGGCTCTTCATAATATAAACTTAATCACACTGTAAAATAAAACGGCGCAATGAACCCGACTCAGTCGCTCTAGAAATTATAAATAGTTCAAAATGAACTATTTTCTTTCTTTTTTATGGTACCATTAATACGAATCGAGCAAAGGGAACAAATTATTGTACTAATACCCGGTCGTTAAATCCAGCATTTCAAACAGTCGTTCAACTGGTGGTTTGAAGCCATTGCCAAAGAAAATGACTTTCTCTTAAAAGTTTCTCGGGTCATCAAGTAGAAAAGACGGGGAAAGAAGAGTAAAATAATGATTTAAAAAAAGTAGTAGTCGTGAACTAAGGAAGAGGAATTTAACGATAGTTTCCTAAAGTGGGGCTACTAAATGAAATATGACGACCTCACAAATTGAAAATTATTCCTTAGCTGGAATATCTGTGGTAACAAGCAAAAGTACGAGAATAAACAGTTGTTAGCTCAATAACAAGGTCTAGCAGCAAATTATCTTCCCTAGTGGACATATGGACAAAGCCGTCTGCCTCATATGGATTTCTGGTGATGTGAGATGCATTCAGAAGCAATTATTTACTTAACTACTTTATAAAAAAAAGAGAAATAGGGGTGGGGGTTACTTCATTTACTTGAACTGTATATAAATGAGCTATAGGTAAATTTCATGAGTTGTTATTAAATAAAAGAAAGCAATAAACGAATAAGGCAGTTCGGTATTTCTTAATGTCTTCACATTCACAGTCGTAGATTATCAAAGTTAAGGTTTGAATTTCAAAAAGATTGTACCATAAATGTTAGGCGTACTAAACTAGTATGTTCATTTGTGCCGTTTATCTGAAGAAAAGGATCACTTATTATTATAAAAAATGTTATTTTTGTTTGGGGATTAGTTTATTCAATAAGAACATCTAAATCGAGTCTCTAATTCTAATCCAATGTAGGTGTTCTTATTTAGCAAAATAATTATATAAAATATTTAATAAATACAGATAAAAGTGTATTTTGTTAAATAGAATAGGATTAGCTAAATTGGATTAGATATAGAAATCAAATTTATATGTTCCTGTTTAATAAACTATCTCCAAACAAAAGTAACTTTTTGTAATAATTAGCGATCCTATTCTGCAGAAAGACGGCTATATATATATATATATATATACACACAAACAAGGTGTTCATGAACAATTTTTTTGAATGAATATATATGTATATGTATATGTATATGTATATATACATATATATATACAAAAAATTGTCCATGAACACCTTGTATAGCCTATATTGACTAAACAAGATGTTCTTTAACAAATGATACAACCCTTTAAGAAAAGTAGGTTGGTGTAAATAGAACAATTTTATATTAATAATCCATATCCGAAGGGGATCCCTTCCAGGTGAGAATGTAGATTGAAATGCGCAGGTACAGGTGGCCAACTGTTTTAACTGGAGTGTGATGTTACCCGTACGAGTACTGGTAGTTGTCTAACTAATGTTGCTGCATGGTAGCTAGCACCTAGTGTTAGTCTGTGCTTGCCGTTGCTAAAGGACTGTGAACATGCTACAGTTACTATGAACTTACCACGTATGTAATCCCTAGCAATAAATGCTAATGTCATTGTGTTATGTGTCGCATCATTATCCCTAGTGCCTTCCTGTCCCTACGAATTTCCATCGCCATTTTAGCCTCGAAGGGTTCCCCTCCGAATATGGATCCCTGTATTAAAATGTTTCATTTCCACCAAACTACCTCCCCTAAAGTTTTGCATCCTTTGTTGAAAGTGTATCCTAAAGTGGACATAAATACAACAGAAATATAAAGTCCCTTTTATTTCAAGTCTTGTAAACAAATATTTAACATACATTAGTATTTTGGATTAAACTTTTAGTTTTCTCGCGACCCCTGGAAGAGAGAAAGTAGTGTGAATGTCAAAAAATCCATTCTGATATTTTGATAGATGTCAACGTTTCATGTCTTTAAAAACCCAAAAGAGTTTTTTTTTCTACCTGTTTGTCTGATAACTGGCCTAGAACCGAAACCATTTTATTTGTCTGCCTAAGGCTGGGAGTATATGGTTTTTACCAGATTTAGCAGAAGTTTGTTGATCTATTAAGCTTCCCTTAAAACTATAGATAGTTTACTAAATGGTGTAAAAAGAGAAAATACACGAAATTTTATCAGAATTGGCTACCTATAACGATTTCGTATATTTGAACAATTTCAATCAAAACAACAACAGATAAAATTGCCTACTTAATTTTTCAGGAAAACTACTTAGAGGGTATTTTGCATAAGTCCGATATCTCTAGTATTTATGTATGATTTTGCATACATCTGTAAATATTTGAGATATGACCAAATCTATAGTCGAAAAGTCTTAAACATATTAAAAATAGACAAATTGTTTCCAAAGATTTTTTATTAAACAAAAATGTTTCGAGCTGTAAGCAAACAGATTATTAAATTAAAGGTTTAGGAAATAAGGAACTGACAATTTACAGAGCTATTACAGCCTAGATAATTAGGAATGTCTTTAAAATAAACACTCTAAAATAAGGATGGACTCTCGAAACTTACAAAGCTATTATAAAAAACTTAAGCTACTATCTAGTGGTGACAGAACAATTAAAATAAACACTTCTGAAATTACGTGTTAAATCGTTATGTTTCTCTTTCTACTGTTTTAGTAAATGGTTCAACTTTTAGGGGAAGGAGGGAGAAAGTTTGTTCGTGATGCTATACTATTTTTTTCCGTAAGAGTAGTAAATTATTATTATTACTAGAACCGCGTCTTACTACCCGTTCGGGTTATACGCACTTAAGCTTATGTGTAATGGTAGGGTGATTGTGAGATGAAATGGAGGACCTACAGTTTAACGTGGAATCCGAACCATGGTGGAGGCCTGGCATTCCCCACATTCACAAGATGTCTTGTCAGAGGTGAAGGAAGGGTTTGGTAATCAGATAAATCTTTGCTGGGACCGAGGATTGAACCCCGGCCGTCAGCATAGAAGTCTGACACCTTACCCCTAGACCGCCAGGTCACCTACAAGAGTAGTAAATATTTTGATAGGTTTCATAGTTAAAGATTTAATCCTTTTTTATATACCTACAAAAGTACATAACTTAAATATCAATAAAACCATTATTAACAGCTGAACCCCGAATTATTTGTGACCGGAAAACCAAACAAGACGAGATGAAAGCCCTTGTCTGCGTGCCTATCGGATGTGAGTTGGTCTATTTTTAATATTCAAAAATGGTCGAGTATCATATTTTTGATACACAGTTGTGAAAAAAGACAAAAATATGATTAATAATACTGTAATACCGTTTCCAAAGGAATATGGGATATCTCTCAACTAACTTTAAATTTGACAATTATTTTAATTCAGTTGTATTCATGTCAAATATATCCATAGTTTGGGATGATTGTTTTACAGTTTAAATGGTGAAAAGTAGCCTGAGGGTCAACATAGATATTTATCAAATATAAAACTGGTTGATAAACGTCAACTAGATTATATAGAAGCCACACCAGCTGCTGGTAATACAGATTTGTGAAGTAGTTGGAAAGTAAACATTAAAAAAAAAAAAGTTGATATCCTATGTTTTATGTTAAATAAACAAACAGAAGCTATTTGATATGTGTACAGCTATATAAACATTTATGGCTTTCTCTCCATGGAAATAACAACAAACCTTTTCTTCTTTGTTTATGCCTGCCAAATCCACTAGCCTGAAGAGAGCACTCAATTCACTTTTCCAATAGATAAGAAATTAAAAAAAGGATAGTAATCAAGTAAAAACACACGCTATGTATATATAATGGTTTGAGTGCTACTAGGATTTCAGAATTTAGCTAAACTAATTGGGTAGGGATGGATAAGGTAAATAAGATTAATATACTCAAATTTATTTGGAATAGGGGTGGAAATCTATTTATACAAAAGGAATGCCAGGCCTCCACCGTGGTTCGGATTCCACGTTAAACTGTAGGTCCTCCATTTCATCTCACAATCATCCTACCACTACACATTAGCGTAAGTGCGTATAACCCTAACGGGTAGTAAGACGCGGTGATAATAATAATAATAATATTTAGACAACGAAAAACATCTTCATTGCACCCAACTGGGATTACAACCCCGATCTTTTCACCACATAAATCCAGTATAAATGTGAACCGAACGCCTTATAAAGCGTGTCTACTTGTGTCTGTATGCTATCATTGTTAGTCTGTTAAAACGAGATAAATCATTAATCTTAATACATTTTACTAATGGGCGATAATATATTTTTCTAATTAGGATAATATTCAAAATTTTTAGAATATTTTAACAATCTTAGATAGGTTCATTCGTAGGATCTTTGAAATTATTTTATTAGTTACAATCCGTACTTCAGGCTATTGAGATCCTGGGTTTGATTCTCAGGAAACCCTGAAAATTTTGAAATTGTGGTTTCCTCTTCTAAAGTGATGAATTGTATTTTCTATAATTAATTTAGCTTGTAAGTAATGTGTCTATAAAATAAGCTAGTTAGTAATATACTATCAAAATACTCCTAATTAATGGGTTACACATTTATTTTAGAAATATTTTTCTTACAACTTCTACTAACAGACTAGGAGAGAACACGCTCTTATTGTGATGGCTTCATTCGTAGCACACGACTTTCTGGCTCCATGAACATTAAATTTCCCTTTACGAGTTTTACCTTTTTATCCTGGGACAGTGTTGTAATCATAAAAATTTTCTACCATGAGATTATGATGGAGCAATGAGGTTCTATGTGACCCCGAACACCAAAAATGTATTTTACAACACTTCGTCTCCATGTCTGTACTTGAGGTTACAGCATAAACTATTTGGTGGATTTGGTTTATTTAATAATAATAATCTCGTATTTATACAAGCGAAGTTAGGGCTAGTGTATTTTCTTACACTTAGCCACGAATGTATAGTACTAGCATAAGTTTGTTTGTGTATTACTAATATAATCAACATAAACAAATACATATATATTATATATGTTTATATAATAAATAGAATTAAATACACATATTTCTACATAATTAGGCCAAATTATGAACATATTTAAATATAAATAAATGAATAAATCATCACTAACTCAAGGTTAAAAAAAATATATAAACACACTCAATAATACACACACATACACACACACACACATATATATGTAAAATATGGTGGTATCAAATAGTCAAACAAGGTAACAATTATTATAATATTTATCAATTAAATTAATGAAACAATAAATATATACCTCAATAAATTATTGTTTCCCTACATAATATACGAGTGAAACAAATAGTTGAAGAATATGCATAAAACGATAGAGAATTTGTATGTAAGTAATATATATATATATATATATAATAGATAGCCAATTAGAAGCCTGTGCTCGTTTTAAAGAGCACATTTTTTTTAACTATTACGTTCAAGTTAGTTTATCTTGAAACAAACAGAAATGAGCCATCATTACTCAATTATTTTCACCATAATAATTATTCCACTTACCTTAAAGGGTTAAAATCCTCCGAAATACATCAAAAGCGTTCCAAGAACAAAATTCATCACCAATAGAAATAGATACAATTTAAGTTAAAATTTGTGAAAAGGGAAATAAAGTGTGCTGCTTTGAGACTATTATAAGTTTGAAAAGGGTCTTTTGAGGATTAGAGGATATCTTGTTATTGGTATTTCCTCTCTTGTTATATGACAATGTGTATGCCATCTATCAAGTCGAAGCCAGTCAAGTTTGTTAAAATATTTATAAATAGGACCACGATGTTGAAAATTAAATATAAATCTTACACACATTTGTTGAATTTTTGAAATATCCTCGATAAATCAACAGTAAAGTTCAAGTAAACCACATGACAGTAGTCAAAGTGAGAATACATTGCACATGTAGCCAGTGATTTTTTGAGAGCAGAAGGAAAAAAGTTCTTGAGCTGCTTTAATAAATTAAAAATCACAAAAACTGTTTTACAAATGATATTATTCTTAATTATATTCGTGTGAGACTATGATTAATACATAGGCCCAGATTTTTGACAACAAGAACAAAAAAAATTTATTATATGTTACATTAGGGGTGACGGAAATATTAATAATTAACTGTATTTTATTTGAATCTGTTCGTATAATAGTATATTGATATTTATCAGCATTAATAAACACTCCATAAGTGATTCATATGTGCAGTGTGCACTGCATTAAGATCAGCATTGAGTAGCACTTAGGAATTATTTGATAGATATACAGCCAAACTAATATTTGAAAATTGTATGCGTAAAGATTATGACCAGTTCCCTTAGAAAAATTCGGTAGGTCACTAATAATCATGGGGAAAAAACAGCTGCCCAAGAACTTACCCCAGTGGCTCACATCTACACTACACCAATCTGAAAGGGATTTATCGATTGCAACATGTTGGTGTCACATATATAGTTATTATCTAATAATTCAATTAACAGATTTGTCAGTAAAGTTAAAATATGTTTAAGCTTTAACAAATTATATTTAATAGTCGTAAGAACTGAAAGCTTGTTTTAAATCTAAAAGTGTAAGTAATATTGTTGCTGTCCGTTGTAGTCTCATGTCGTATGAAATCCTTATTGTTACACAAACAGAAGATTGTTGGCTGTTAAATATACATAAATTTGAGTAAACAATCTGTAATTTATAATAGTGTTGATAGATCTGTGATTATTCTTATTGATATGATAATTATTTATATTTATTTACTAGAGGAAGTAATATTCACGATAGGCCTAATAAAAACAGTTTTCCGATTATTCTGAAGAGTTCAGTTCGTAAAAGGTGCTTAAAAATATGATTAATGTCATGGACAGTTATTGTTATCAAGAATTTTATAGGAATTCTGTCTCTAGCCTGTGCTAATGATTGAAAGTTTTTTTAATGGTTATATCTTTTGGTTCGAAATAAAACATAATATGAATTTTACTCACGTCATTTAAAGTAGAGACATTCACAAAGTGTTTATTTGATTAATCATGAGTGCGTTTTAAGGTTGGCTCAAAATTTCGCCCAAGGCCCGTTCCCAAATGTGTTAGGTCTTTCCATATGGCGCGAGGTGATGATGTCTGTGATAATAGTAATCCATATGGGTAATTAATTTTAGTTCTCCTCATCCATTGTGTGCATCCATTTTGTAAACTGAATGTATTGTTCAAATTACTCTCCAGTGGTGTCAAGTTGACTCCTGCGACATTATTTGAAACGTTTAATCGTGGCATCACAAATAAAATATTTTCAAATCATCCAAAGAATGGATAGTCAAGTCACATAATAGGTCAGAAAGGGGGCATGACTATCCAATATCCAAAGAACAATTTTATTTAGGTAGATACATTTATTATAATGATGTTTTTATTATTGATTTTATAGCAGGAAAGTTAAGAAGCATCTCCCAACATGAGGTTCCTACTTATGTTTATAAGAGAACTATGTGGATATTTTTTAGGTTGAAATTTAAGAATATTTGAAGAATACGACAAGGAGTTTAATTCATGAAATTACAGTTTTGCTGCAGCTATTCACACCACATTTCAATAGTTTATCAGCATTAGCTATCACGCGATATTATGAAGTTTGGTAAGTTGCTTGCAATAGTCATAGTTTTAAAGTTACATAAGCCAAACAATAACCAATTCTATGTTTATCAGGTAAATTATATCTTAGAGTGATGTCAGAGTCCTTCACGACTACCACGTGATCATCCCTACGTCAATAGGGTATTATTAATTATGTTTAAAATTGATTCATGTAATATATTTTGGAGGTTTTTGTATACTACGGTAAGTAATATATTTTTAGTTGACACAGTAAGTTATAGAAAAAGATTCTCTGTGGTGGAATTATAGGGGGAGGTTCAGGATGACATTTCTTTTAATATTAATATAACTTCTGATATATTCTGCAACTATTCTCCATCCCCTTTTTAATATTAATATCACTTCTGATATATCCTGCAACCCTTCTCCATCCCCATTTTTAATATTAATATCACTTCTGATATATTCCGCAACTATTCCCCATCCAATTTTTAATATTAATATCACTTCTGATATATTCCGAAACTCTTCCCCATCCCCTTTTTAATATTAATATCACTTCTGATATATTCCGCAACTCTTCCCCATCCCCTTTTTAATATTAATATCACTTCTGATATATTCCACAGCTCTTCCCCATCCCCTTTTTAATATTAATATAACTTCTGATATATTCCGCAACTCTTCCCCATCCCCTTTTTAATATTAATATCACTTCTGATATATTCCGCAACTCTTCCCAATACCCTTTTTAATATTAATATCACTTCTGATATATTCTGCAACTCTTCCCCATCCCCTTTTTAATATTAATATCACTTCTGATATATTCCGCAAATCTTCCTCATCCCCTTTTTAATATTAATATCACTTCTGATATATTCTGCAACTCTTCCCCATCCCCTTTTTAATATTAATATCACTTCTGGTATATTCTGCAACTCTTCCCCATCCCCTTTTGTTCGTAGTAATAGTGCGATGTGCTGCATGTAAACAATTTAGTTTGAAAGGTCACATCTCTGATATCAATTTAGTGGTGACAAATTAGTTATAAGTACGTAAATGTTAGCAGGTAAGCTAGGATTGTGCCTCGGCACTACCATACTGGGGTATCACGACTATTGTAAGAAATTACTCGTAACAATACAAAAAAAAATTATTTATCGTGGAGGGAGAAGGGAGGAGACAATTCATGTAAGCAAACACTGGTTAAACTCAGTGGTGGTCAGCCTATGAAACGCGCTACTAGTCATGTTAAAAACATACGGCCAGGCCAACAGAAGATTCTACGGATAAAACCCACCCGTTGACTAGTTTATATGCAGGAACACATGCATACGCTCACATAAACACACATTACACTAAGGTGGGGATGTAGGAAAAGCTATAAAGGGACAGTGTCGTTGCAGTTTTTATAGCAAACATTTTTTTTGGCCTAAATATATTAAATATTGCTTAAATATAAGCATAAAGTTTAATTTTATCCACGTGATGATATCAAAAGTTCTTTAATATCTGCCATGAGCATGGTGGCATTAGATGAGAAACGTTGTAAATGAATATAAAAATTGGCCATTAAATTATTGGTAAACCTTGATAACTATTCAAGAAATGTTTATGTCATCGTGTGAATAAAATTAAACTCCATGTTTGCACTGAAAAAAATAGTTTATTTATTTTGAAAAAAAATAATTTTTTGTTACAAAAATTGCAAACATATTGGCCTTTTCTCGCGTTCCCTAAATCACCACCTTAAATAAGAAGAATAAAGATAAACATACAATACTAAAATTTAAAATCATATCCTAAAAATAACAAATTGAATTCAATAAAATACATTTCCATCAACAACAACAAATATTGATAATAAAATTTTATATAAATGATGTTTAATGTCAAATGTGTGTTTCATAATATTCCATAGTGTTGTCAATCTTACTTTACGATGAAATGTAAGAATCAACGTCGAGTGTATTTCAAATTGAAAACTCTACCATCCTTGGACCAACACCAACGTAGAACAAACTTATCTCTCGTGACTTTCAACCGGCGTTGACGTTAATTTGTGAGTGATTAAGTTATTAGAAGGTAAGAAAGAGTTATTTAAAGCTCTTCTAGTGCGAAATACTGAAGAACGTGAATTATAACTGACAAACTTAATAATATTAGACCGTTTACCTTCAACTCATCGATTCAAATAGATTTATTTTGAGTTCACCATTGTAAGAAATCGGCAAATCTATCCCGCATCCATTACCTTATATTTAGAGGTTGTGTGCTTATATCTCGAGGTGAAATAGTGGTTTTAATCCTAGTTATAAAATTAAAGGGTTTACTGATGACTAATCTTTGAACATTCTAAAAAAAATTAATAATGAGCTAACACTTAGGTTTTTAAAATTGGATACATAGGGAATGCTTTACATGATTAATAACACTACATACTTGTTTTTCAGAGTAAAATTCGTTTGAAAGTAGTTTACTGATAACAAATTTCGAAAAATTTGAATATTTGTTTTTTCAAAAATTATTAATGATATTTTTAAAAGTGTGTGTATATAGATAGTGTTTAATGTGATAAATAATAATATTATTACTTGCTTTTTGAGAAAAAAATTAATTCAAATATACTTGACTGATAGCCTATTAAAAAAAATATCTAAAATTACAATATTACGATAAATTATGTGCACATGGGTGACATTACTGTGCATCTTGTGAGATAAGACAATAATAACATGGGTCAAGGTAAGACTGCTATTTCTCCGGGTAAACGGAGTGTACTATGTACAATGTTGTCGTACCAAATATTGAAATAAAAAATTCAATTTCAATCATGTTTCATGACCTGAATAACTACATATCGGATATCATTAAAAACCTAAAGTGCCTCTTGTAAGTGTAATTACTTGGTTTTTTTCGTGTAAAAAAAACGATAAAAGGAAGCCGCAATTCTCGCAAAGTAATCAATCATACGTTTCACGTCATATCCTTGGATTGAGGACATCAAACAAAAGTGTACTAACACGTAATCTAAGTGTAAACTCATCAACCTGTTGCAATTTGTTAACCTTCTCTTGACCTCTTACACTTCTCTCCTTTTCATACATGCTCTTGGTTTTATCAAACATCTTAGCTTTGTACACAAAACCTTATACTCCTGGAGTTATGATTTCCTGATACTCGGTATCGCTTTTAAAAATCTTTTGCTTAATTTGTTTATCTGTCCTACATGAAAGAGAAAATAAAAACTCATTAATCAACACCACGTCTTACTACCAATTAGGATTATAAGCATATGTACTAATTACGCTAATGGTTATAGGGATGAAGAAGGTTATATTTAGAGGTGTACCCGCATTTTCAAGGAGGAAGAGTGGAAAACAATTGAAAAAAACACAATCAGTACACTTGACCGAGATTATAGCTTCGATCTACCCAGCATCAGTTGTCTAGTCTACTGCGAGAGTAGCGCCTTAGACCATGCGTCCACCGTAGTGGATATATAAATAGTTAATTAAATAGCGGCAGGTTCACGAAATAATAAGATTAAATAGTATTTCGTTCAGTAGGCATTTAAATGAAGATTTATATTTATAGTTTTATATGTATAAAAAAGTTTATGAAAATTTTGCTTGAAAATGAAAGCTAGCAACAAATTTAAAACCCGCATCGATGATCTGATCTTATATAATTTGACGGGATGGTGACGGGAAGATAGGTGTTCGAATTCCATTAGATTGTACTGAGGGTGCTGTTTTTGACTAAATGGTTTTCCATTCTACTTACATGCATACGTGGATACATATCCTCTACTTTCTTTACCCTAATATTATAAGTATATATATATCCCGGTTGAGCAGTAAGATAGGGTGCACAAACTACCCACTTGGTCCATGTGTGAAGATAAAATATAAAATTAATTAATTAGTTAATAGAAATTAGACCATGAAAGAAATAAAGAAATATTTTAAGGTATCAATAAATTTAAAAACATAGTTTTAAATTTTTTATATATAATGATAAAAAAAATCTTTCAAGGACATAGCGTACTATGAAATGCAAAATTAATTTTGGTCAAACTCTTGCACGTAGATAGCATCGTGTTTTAAGATCGCTTTCAGAATAAGAATTATAAAAAGCTTTTCATGCATCATATATTACTGAAAAATTTGAGAATGTTTTGGACTTTTATTTTTTTACATTAATACCTGTCTGGAATATCCGAACTTAATTTAACTATTATTATTATTAGCACCACGTCTTACTAACCATTTGGGTTACACACACTCACGCTAGTGTGTAATGGTAGGGTGATTGTGAGATGAAATGGAGGACCTACAGTTTAACGTGGGATCCAAACCACGGTGGAGGCCTGGCATTCCCCACATTCACAAGTTGTGATTAATACACTTCTTGTCGGAGGTGAAGGAAGGGTTTAGTAATCAGATAAATATGTGCCGGGACAGGGGATTGAATCCGAACAGAAGTCTGACACCTTATCCCTAGACCACCAGGTCACCATCTTGATTTCACTAACTGGGCATATTAAGAAGAAATGATTTTATAGAAAATAATCTCACGCTTGTGTGGAGGGAGAGTGAAAAACCATCTCGGAGAAAATAACGCCTTAAGTACACCCTGCCAGGATTTAAAACCTAATATCACTGGTACCGGCCAACCATAGGCATACTAGGTTATTGTCCACACGTCAAAGCCAATATCTAATCTTTTATTTTTTGTGTGTGAGTTCTTCAATCGGGAAAGTTATATAATTTATAGTTTAGTCACTTGTGTATGTAGTTTTTTAGCCACTCTAGTGGCACAAAGTGTTTCCCAGGCCACACCTATGAAAGTTGTCAACACGTCGTACCCGCAATGAGATGATAGGGATTATGAAGATGTGGAGCAAGGAGTGATCTTAAACCTAACTTAAGCATAATTAACCAAACCCTGGTCACTGTTGGGATAATTCCTCTTTCGGGAGAAATACCCATGGTACCAGCCGGTAATTGAACCCGGGTCTCCTTGGTTCATATCGAGGTGCATTGAACACTAGACCATGGGATCGGTTATCAAATCACTATTTCATTGCAATACGTAGATCAATCTATAAGTGCAAAACTTGCAGACTAAAACTATTCACTGGTCTTCATGCCTTGGAAGGGG
>CABEEJ010000203.1:214374-324146 GCA_901482245.1 Timema douglasi
GGGCTGAAGTGCTACAAAGTTCAGAAACCCCAAATTATTTAAGAAGTTTTTTTTAATAAGTCTCCCAACAAAATATTACTTTGTAATTATTAAAACCTTTATATTTTAGATTTTCTAGTCTTTATTGTTTCTACAAAAATGTTTAATGAGAAATACTGCACTTCTGACTTTAGCTCAGAATATGTGCTATTTGTTAACTTTTTTTTTCCTTGCAGCCTGTTTTACGACACGTTCGGGTTAAATGCTTATTTACTAATAACGCTAAGAGTTTTAAGTATTAGGAGGTTATATTTAAAGGAAGTGTAACCATATTTGCGTTAAGGGAGAGTGGAAAACCATTTGGTAAAAATCACTTTTAGACACCCGAGCAAGATTCAAACCTTGTTCTCTCAATCATCACCAAGTCATTTTTAACAAATTAAATAAAGGAAATATTAAATATATTTGATGAAGGTTCTAGGGATTTATATCCTTAAGAAATGCCATTCCCTTGAAATATTCTCCAAAACAGTGCGAGGATAAATCATTTCAGGCAGATGGTTCCCTATAATGGTGGATCCAAGTAACCTTTGATTTCACAAGTACCTACAGGTTTTGGCTTAAAAACAGTGGGTGAAAAACAGTTTTGATACCGATAGGAATATGAGGTAGTTTAGTGGTAGTGCGTTGAAGTACTAAAACAAAAGCATGTATTTGAAATCTTCTGTCATATTTTAAATACTATAGTAAATTTAACTATTTTTTAAAAAGTACAAGAAAACAGGTATAGATTAACGTTTACTCATGCAAAATGGTCAGTAGACCCTTTATTTTAGTAAAAAATAATCGATGATTTTAAACATAAAATATGGTTCCAACTTTAAATACTATTTTGAGAATAACAAGTAAGATACGTGCCGTTGAGTCCAAGTATCTAGCATTATAATTTTATATTTTGTTTTTGTAAATATAAATATACTAAAAGAGATACATACATACATACATACATACATACCCACATACATAGATACACACATACATACATACATACACACATACATACATACATACATACATACATACATACATACATACATTACATTACATTACATACATACATACATACATACATACACACATACATACCCACATACATACATACCCACATACATACATACCCACATACATACATACCCACATACATACATACATACATACATACATACATACATACATACATACATACATACATACATACATACATACATACATACATACAATAAATACATAAATACATACATATATAATCCCACTGTTCCCTTAAGGGGTAGGCAAGTAACTGTGCATATAGCTCAAAAATAACAACTCCGTACTTAATCCATCCTCACTAGCTTTACCCACACTTCCCTATCCCTGCATATTCCCTTCACTTCAACAACATCTATACACCAAGTCATACATGCTACTTTATTCTTAAAGCTCTTAATGTTTCTCTTTTTCACACATTTGTTACGTCTTACATGGCCTAACCCCTTCCCTTGGATCCACAAACTCTACCTTCATATTTTACAAATAATGGAATTCATTTATCCAAGTAATGAGGAAAGGCCAAATCGTATCATTCATGTTTTAACCAAAAGTATCTTCAATTTTATTATTATTAATTATTATTATTATTATTATTACTACTACTCTTTCGGGTTGTACGCACTTACGCTAATTGTAATGTTAGGGTAATTGTGAGATGAAATTGATGACCTAAAGTTTAATGTGGAATCCAAACCACGGTGGAAGCCTGGCATTCCCCACCTCTTCGATCTTGTGTTTGCTGTGTCTATTTTAAACCCGATGTCCCACATTAAATAACTATTTATTTCTGAAGTGAAGAAAATCGCTGGCACATCAAGCTACCTAAATAATCATAGAATGGATACAGAACATTAAACTGCATAGGTGGAGGCGATTTAAAAAGAAAGAAAGAAGAGAAATAATACGAGCGCATTAGCTTTAATTTTTTTTCATATAAAAAATGCTCTAGCGTACGACGAGTTGGTAGCCCACTGTATTTGAAGTTTAAAATTGTGTGTCCTCGACAACACAGCGCGGAAACTCAATTATTGATTTCTGTCCAAGCGTATCGGGGAATACTGTGGCAATGGGTCAGAGTCGAACGCTGATTCGCCCTCTCTGGAATCCCCCATACCAAGGACATCCCATTGAAGCACGTGCTGCAAATATTACCATAGTATGTGTCGGCACAGCATTTACTAAGTAGCCCACACAGCTATTGCGTCATATGACTAAGAGTGCTCGTAAAGATATATCGTAACGGCTTTCCACTCCCTACATTTTCAAACTGTATTTTTATTAGGGGTCTTTAGAGGGGTGGAAAGTGGGTTAGAGGGAGGGAAGCGCGAAATAATAAACGGGTGGATAAGGAAGGAGATGGTGGCAGTTTTTATACATTTAATATCTGCAGCCTTACAGGTTATTAGTGACTTACATTAAGTTAACTTTAGGACTAACAAAACGGCAGCACCTCGAAACAGGTTTTTTATAACCTTAAACGAAACATCTCCTCGTCGGGGTATTTAATTTTGTACCAGCCACATCAAGGGACAGACTAGGTCTAAAGATCATCTAGTTCATATTTTTCAGTGACGGGGATTTCAGGGCTTGAATCCCGGCTGAGAGTAATGAGAGAGATTCTCAATAAGTTGTTTTTCACTCTACACTACCCACCTCTGACCCCCAACCCAATCACTTAAATTAGGACACAATAAATATAAATTCTACTTTCCTATCTCCTTACATCATTAATGTAGTTTAACCTGCTTCAGTGTCCAAACGGTTTAAGGTGTCATTATTGCAATAGACTAGACTGCCGATGACATGGAGATTGGGTTTTGAAATCCGGTTGGGTGTACTAAGGGTAATTTTCTTAAATTATTTTCCACTCCACCTCCACGCTAATGTGGGTACAATCTTTTAAATTCAACCTTCTTTCTCTGAAACTCACTAGCGTAATTAGTACACAAGCGTATAACCTAACCAGGTTGTAAGACGTTGTGCTAAAAAGCAAGTTAAAAGTTAAAAATGCGTTTATTCCAGACAGGTTGTTAGGCACGTTGGCAAAAAAAAAGTAAATATATATACAGGTACCTTGGACTTCTCATAAAGTGCAAAAAAAAAACTATTTTTCAAAAACTCTATCTCAACGATTTATACTAATGAGAATCTCAAATGTGTATTATGGAATGTATTCAAAAACTTTTTAACATCCTTGAATGAAATAACATATCTAGGAAATAATATTTATATAACAAAATTTATGGAAAATATATTTTTATTTTAATATCCATGATTTAAATGGACACCATTTATGCTTGAATCAATTTATCATTAAAGCGTTAAGTTAATGTTAACAAATTAACATGTTAATTTGTTAAGTTAATGTTAACAAATTAACATGTTAATTTTTTTAAATTTTCAGTATTATTTATCTCTTAACTTATATTCGAAAAAAGTTGAAAATTTAAACATAAAATTTAATTGCTGGTGTATATCTGTATAACATTTTTAGCTAAAATTTGTAAATGAATTCAAATGTTAATATGGTAATAAAACAATCGGACCGAAAGGTTTTTCACATTGATCTTTATTTATTGAATTAAATCAAAATCTTATATTTATTTTGAGGAATAGTTTTACAATAAAGGTATTTTATTTTACTACCATGTCTTAGTATTCTTTCGAGCTATAAGCATTTTTAATTACGTTCATAAGGTTAAAAAATTAAGAATGTATGTATCTGCATTTTCATAGAGGGAATGTAGTAAACCATTCAAGAAAAATCAACCTTAGTACACCCTGACGGGATTCAAATACCAACCTCATCAACAGCAAACCAGTCTAAACAAGCTTACTATATTTTAGTACATGCGCCCACCAATGAGTGTAAGAAATATTAAATTATTGAATTAGAAAATTGACACGCCATCTCTGAAAATATTTGAAGGAAACTTCATTATCTTTTCTTCCATTCTACACATTCGCTTATGCTACATTTCACTCTCTTTAGCTTGCCAAGTTAATAATGACCTATTACCGCCATTAAAATTAGATTACGAAGAAAGAAGGTCTGTAAAGAACCTTTGAGAACAAGCCAAGTTGAAATGTTGGTCAGATATGTAATAAAATAAATAGCCATATCATTATTAAAATACCATAATTAGGAAGGAAATCTTTCTTTAGTTTAATTTTCATAATACTTTTTTTATTGAAAGTTCTAATATACTCACTAATTTATCTATTTTATTTTAAACTTATATGCTTCGATTTATACGTTTTACTTATCATAAGATATTTGGCTTTAAATTAAACATAATACAAGTCTAAAGGTATTAACTATCCATTACATTAATAAATCAATACTAACGAGTTGTCTCACTTTGTTTGTTGGTTTTATGGCTAGTTACATTTATTTCTGGTATGTAAGTTTTTAAAATAATTATAATGCAATTATTTTATTGGTCATCTCTGATTGTAGAAGTAATTACTATTTTATACAAGTTACTACGATTTGCATTATTTGGCATGGCTTTCTCAATTATAAATATACTAATGACAGTTATTTGAATTGTATTTCTTTTACTTTCTTATATATATATATTTATAACTACAAATTCAAACATATTTAATTTTAAAGTGAACTATTATGTTTTAGGACCAGCAATTTGACTCGTTCTTCGCACGGGTAAGTTATATCAAGCTATATCAAATTGGGACGTTCAACATCCACTACCAACTTTTTGATAGTTCCTTCATATAAAATCCCAAGATACCTAAGGCAATCACAAACCAATCATGGCGGGTAGTAAATTAGCAGTGGTGGCTCGTGAGGGAAGGCTCTGGGGCAACACTCCCATGTCAAATATAGCACAAAAGATGAAATAAAACATATTTTAAGATCCATATCAATTCTCTAATATTTTTATTACATAATGAAAAACATAAATTAATAATGTATTTTTGTTACGTAACTCTCCCATTTTATTGAGTAAGTTAGTAAAGCCATAATTGCTACAACGCGAGACAGCAAGCGCATCTACTAGTAAAGTGACGGTAATGTCCTTGCAGTCACTCTGGGGCTGTAGGGTGGCCAGTCGTAGCACCCAAGCTATGAATGCATTAAAGGGTGGTTGCCGCGAGAGTCTAACGTCACTTCCTTTATCTAAGTGGTCGTTTACTATGTTATGTGGATTCTGCTAGGCAAAATCCGCAATACATGCAGTCATTAAACTGATCGCGCAGACATGAGATGGAGCCAATGTAATGCGCAAACGTTGGGAGGTGTGAATGTTAAAATTAAAGATGTATTATTTATTTATTTTTTAGCACTGCGTCTTACTACCCGTTCGGGTTATACGCTTTAAGTAATAACTACGCTAATGGATTAGGAATTGGGAAGGTTGAGTCAAAGGAAGTGAACCCACATTTTCGTGGAGGGAGAGTGGAAAAACATTTAGGAAAGTCCACCTCCAGTTCACCCGACCGAGATTCGAACCTCGATCTCCCCGTCCTCAGCATTCGAGCTTAACATGACAAGTGCGTTAGCCTACTACGCCACCGAGGCGGTTAAAATTAAAGAGAAATATTAAGATGCCCACTATATTTACTGTACGCCCACCAATATGCTTCTAATTTAAGGAGTGTGATATATTTTTTCTTTTGCCAAATTAAATGGGTTTTCCGCATTTTTCTACCACTCTCCAGACAGGAGAACAGCTTTATAGAATGTAAACCGTAAAAAAAAAACCTTGACCCTCACAAACTAGATGGAATTTTCAATCCAGAATAATACAAATAGTCTTCATTCACAAGGAAAATATTTTGTAATATTTTGAAAATATACAGACAGGCGTTCCAGAAATTTGTATCTCGAGATCAGCAACACAAATTGCAATGTTTGTTAACTTGCTTGAAAATAGAACTTTCTTGGTTTGGTTAAATCTTTACTCAAGAGCCTCGCGTTGATGTATTATTTAATCAGTTACAAGTTATGCAAATAGATCCAGTGATAATCCATGCTGCTATTGACAACTTCAAAAAGGCGATAATCGAAATCTAAAATAAGCTACCCTCTGTATTCGATGGACAAGAGTAAATAATTTAGATGCTTGCAGAAGGACCTACGCCTAGAAAAAGGTGAAAACCCAGTTATCAGAATTTAGATTTATTACAAAAAAAGTTGTGATACAGCTTTTTGTCAAATAAAAATTTATTTCCATTCAAAGACCATCTGTGTGGATTAAAGATATTTAAGTCCAAACACTTGAATGAACATAAAAAAAAATCTTTCGGTAGCTAATATAACCAGTTTTGAAATGCATCTTCAATAATTGATCAAATATTTTAGGCTATGTATTGAGTTTTATTACTCGAAGTCATAAATAACAGAAGAAATTATGTCTTGATGCTTGAAATCATTATATTTTATAACTTTTTTGATTGGATAGCAATTAAAGAAATAACGAAAGCGATACTACTTCAAATATAAAGTATAATATTTTGATGGACCAAATGGGCTTTAGGATGTAAATCACAAATATCAGATGATAAATAAATTTTATAGTTATAAGCTGCTAAGTTTTACCTTTCATCACACACATTGATATGGATTATTGCCTTAGACTTACCTGTACAGCGGTATGCCGACATCCTCTTTGAACCAGAACACCATGTAGACCTTATCATGGCCTGGAGGAGTGACGTTGCAAGGTAGTTCTACACTCTTCCCCTCCACTGCCTGCAGGTCTACAACCACCACTGGAACATACAAGAACACCATGTAGATCTTAGCATGGCCTGGAAGAGTGACATTTCAAGCTAGTTCTACACTCCCCCTCCACTGCCTGCAGGTCTACAGCCATCACTGGAAGATACAAGAACACCATGTAGATCTTATCATGGCCTGGAGGAGTGACGTTGCAAGGTAGTTCCACACTCTTCCCCTCCACTGCCTGCAGGTCTACGATCACCACAGGAAGATATAAGAACATCATGTAGATCTTATCATGGCCTGGAAGAGTGACATTTCAAGATAGTTCCACACTCCACCTCCACTACCTGCAGGTCTACAATCACCACTGGAACATACAAGAACACCATGTAGATCTTATCCTGGCCTAGAAGAGTGACATTTCAAGCTAGTTCCACGCTCCACCTCCACTGCCTGCAGGTTTACAATCACCACTGGAAGATACAAGAACACCATGTAGATCTTATCATGGCCTGGAAGAGTGACATTTCAAGATAGTTCCACACTCCACCTCCACTACCTGCAGGTCTACAACCACCACTGGAACATACAAGAACACCATGTAGATCTTATCATGGCCTAGAAGAGTGACATTTCAAGCTAGTTCCACACTCCATCTCCACTACCTGCAGGTCTACAAATCACCACTGGAAGATATAAGAACACCATGTAGATCTTATCATGGCCTGGAGGAGTGACGTTGCAAGGTAGTTCCACACTCCACCTCCACTGCCTGCAGGTCTACAACCACCACTGGAACATACAAGAACACCATGTAGATCTTATCATGGCCTGGAAGAGTGACATTTCAAGCTAGTTATACACTCCCCCTCCACTGCCTGTAGGTCTACAACCACCACTGGAACATACAGGAACACCATGTAGATCTTATCATGGCCTTGAAGAGTGACATTTCAAGCTAGTTCCACACTCCACCTCCACTACCTGCAGGTCTACAAATCACCACTGGAATATACAAGAACACCATGTAGATCTTATCCTGGCCTAGAAGAGTGACATTTCAAGCTAGTTCCACACTCCATCTCCACTACCTGCAGGTCTACAGCCACCACTGGAAGATACAAGAACACCATGTAGATCTCATCATGGCCTGGAAGAGTGACATTTCAAGCTAGTTCCACACTCCCCCTCCACTACCTATAGGTTTACAGCCACCACTAAAATAGGTTACAAAAAAGAGTTTTACAAATTTGAATCAATGTGTTGGATTGGCCATCATTGAGACGTTGTATGTAATTAATGAAGCGGAATAGGGGAAGTAAGATAGCAGCCTGTCAGTGAGAGTTACTCAAAGATGTTTAATTACATTGAGGGCAGGAATGATTCATAAGGGATAGCTTATGGAGAATTTGGGACTCTGCTGGATGCTACAACCAGTATAGCACCCAATATAAACACGAGTAGAAGAAAGCATAAATAGTTAATAGCATTGTTTTAAAATGATTTCAATTTAGAATGAATAAACTAATCAAATCGTTAGTAGTAATATTATATTTGTTAATTATAACTGACTTATGTTTTTCAAGAGTTAAATGGTTGCAAAGTCATGGTGATGTTAAAAATAAGAATAAAAATAGGCCTAATAATAATAATAATACCTATAATAATCTTATTTTCATTTTTTCTTTTTTATTAAAGTGCAAGCCAAGTGGCAATGCCCTAACACTAGCTGGCACTGAAATAATACAGAATAACGCAAGCCTTAAAAATATGATGTACATTCTCTATGTATACAAGCTACCACAAGAAAACAAATTTAGTAACTAAGTAAAAATATAAAGAAGGTAAAATAGAAAATAGATAATCCTATGGTAAATAATTATTTAGTTACATATGCCCGTGGAAAGGTACACGTTGGATGTCACTTATCAGATACTTTTAAAGTATATAATGGATTGAAACTAGGAGGTCACTTGCCCCAATTCTTTCTAATCTAGTCTTAGAGTATCGTAGCTATAAAAATAAATAAAGAAAGCAAGGAAAAAAATTGGCATTAGACATTATAGTAGAGAGATTATTATTATTATTATTAGCACCACGTCTTACTACCCGTTCGGTTTATACGCACTTACGCTAATGTGTAATGGTAGGGTAATTCTGAGATGAAATGAAGGACCTACAGTTTAAAGTGGAATCCGAACCACGGTGGAGGCCTGGAATTCCTCACATTCACAAGATGTCTTGTCAGAGGTGAAGGAAGGGTTTGGTAATCAGATAAATCTGTGCCGGGACTGAGGATTGAACCCCGGCCGCCAGCACAGAAGTCTGACACCTTACCCCTAGACCGCCAGGTCACCAGTAGAGAGATTAAGATACGCAAATGATTTAGATTTTTTTAGGTAATAGTGAGGAAGCTCTTTCAAGAAATGCATAAAATGTATTAGAAACTAGTCTAGCAGTATACACTGAAAAGTATACATCATAGAGAGAACAAAGATTGATTATGACAATTTAAATATTACTGCGAACGTATCATTTGCCATGGTTAATAAGTTTAAATATTTAGGAATATCGAATCTACAACAATACTAGAGGAGAGAAGGGAAGCGAAATTACAATGGTTATAAAGTACTACAATAGTGAGCATAATTACATTTGGCAATGCGAAATGGAAGTCCAGTGCCTTATTCAGAAAAAAATAATGAGTATTTAAAGGATAAAGTTTACGACAGAGAACAAGATAGCAAAAATAAGAATATAAGGAAATTGTATCTAGGTATGAACAGATATAGGAAAAGTTATCAAGCTAGGTCGCAGACAATTAAGAAACATACTCTCAACCTTACTAGGGTTTTTCTGCGCTCCTTTTGCCAGCTTGAGTCCTTCAACACTGGGCTTCGCTAGTGTCACTGCTGAGTGATGATAGGACTAACCAGAGCGATCCTAGTGTTGAAGGACTCAAGCTGCCAAAAGGAGCACAACAAGTTTAACCTGGAGGTTAAATGTTTGGGTATATTATTTGTCTGTTGGCTAGGAAAATTTAGTGAAAGATGAGAATGGTAAACTTATGCAGATATGATTGAGGTGTTGAATAGATGGAACGAACTCTTCAGGCATATTTCGAATCGTCGCGAAGTATCCAGTTTGGGTGAGGGTTTCGAAATTTCTATTGCTGAGCCCCAAATCCCAAACCCAATTATTAGTGGAATCAAAGAAGCTATTAGGATGTTATAATGTCCCAACTTGTATTAGGATGTTATAATGTCCCAACTTGTAAGCCTTATGTGGTTTCGGAAAGTAAGGATGGGACTGTAATTTTAATATTTTATTTGCATTTTATATTTAAATTTGGGAATTATATTTATTTTATGATATTATTTTTAATTATTCATTTGCAGTTTATAATATTTAATCCCTTGGGCAGTTTGGAATTCAATACATTTATTTTATTTTGAATGTCCTTAATGGGTACGTTTGACGATGGGACAAAATTGGAGAGAGCTGATCTAGCACTGTATTTTCGTTCTATAAGAAATACACCTTTCCCTTATCACAGGGCGGTTGCATTGTCCAGCCAATCAGAAAGCCAGGATTCAAACTACTCTTTTGTGATAGGTCGAGATTGTCAGTCCACTCTGTTGCAATAGTCGATGTCATCGAATTTGAAAATCACGTGAGGCAGAAACAAACTCTGACTTTTACACCAGGAGGAGACGCGCAGTGACCGGGGTGGTGACAAGACGTTTGTTGCTTGTCATCACATATTTAATTATGATTTAGCGTACGGTGACTAACGTAGAAACGGGTCGTTTGTACAAGCTAAAGTTGTTAATTATTATAGTAGTACATATAACAAGAATACTTTATAATAATAAATTAACATAAAAGGGATCAAAGTATATTTATTGTATAAGTGGGAATTTCCTTATATAATAATCACGCCAAGAACAGAAGCTAATCTAGCCAGGTATAGATATCAAGATTATAAATCGTATTTGAGAATTCTTCAATTGACGAACCAGCAAGGGGCTTTCATCGCAAAAAACCCATTAAGGATTTAATAATTGGCTGTCCAACAAGGGGCTTTGTAGGATATTATAAATTGCAGCCCAACAGTGCATCTTTCAGCGTAGAAGCTTATCTATACATTATAAATTGGTGCCCATCGAGGGGCTTTTCTTGACTATTATATATTGGTGCCCAACGAGGGGTATTTAAGCTATTATAAATTGGTGACCCAACGTGAGGTTTCATAGAGTTTTATAATGTTAAATAATCATAAATATCCATGTACAAATTCAATTCCAGCAGAGTTAATAATGGGCGTCGGTCCAAAATTAGTAATAGAGATTCACAAATTGTTATGTTCCATATGGAACCATGAGATATTACCACGAGAATGGAATGATGGTATTATGATACCCACTTCCATAAAGGTAGATAAAATAGTATGTAATGAATATAGAGGTATCTCACTACTACGAAGATGCTATAAAATGTTATCTAATATAATTTTAATTAAATTAATGCCCTGTGCAGAAAAACTAGTTGAACATCATTGTGGGTTTAGAAGAAATAGATCAACAACGAATCCAACTTTTTATTATTCGGCAAATATTAGAATAAAAGTGGAAAAATAATGACAGTTCATCAATTATAGGTAGATATTAAAAAGGCCTATAATTAAGTTAAAATAAATAAATTATATGAAATTTTAGTCAAATTAAGGATACTCAAAAATCTTGTCAAGTTAATTGAGATATGTTTTACTGATACGCGTGGCAGGGTACTGGTTGGATACTTTCAAAATACATAATGGATTTTAACATGGAGATGCATTTTCCTCATTACTTTTTAATCCATCCTTAGATTATGATATTAGGATAATGCAAGATAATAGGGAAGGATTAACATTAAACGGTAAAATGCAGCCAATAGGATATGCAGATGATTTATATTTGTTGGGTAATAGTAACGAAACTGTTGCAATAAATTTAGAAATGTTATTAGAGGCTAGTAAGGAAAAACTGTTTAGAATCTAGCGTTGAATATACTAAGTACATTATCACACAGATAACACAAATTTGGGGACAATAATCTATAGATTACTACTAACAAAAACATAATTTTACAGGGTTAAAGAGTTTAAATACTCAGGAACAATTTAAACTAGCAATAACGATATTTGTTTGGATATTAGGAAACAAATACAGTCGGGAAATGCATGTTATTACTCAGTCAGTCATTAAGTTGTTGACATCCCACCTGCTGTCAATAAATTTAAAACTCAGAATATACAAATCAATAATTTTACCGGTTGTTCTATATGAGTGTTAATAGTGGTCTCTTAACTTACATGACGAAACTAAATTTAGGGTGTTCTAAAACAAGGTGCTTATGATGATATTTAATCCATAAAGGTATGAAGATATTGGGGAGTGTATAAGGTTACACAATGATATTTACAAACCCTGTACTCGTAACAATATATTTCTATAATAAACAAGTCCCATAGATTAAGGTGGGCAGGACATTCAGTGCGAATGAGATATTATAGAACCTTGTTCAAACTATTGACTGGAAAAACCAATGGGAAGGGACCATTGGGAATACGTAGATGGAAATGAGAGGATAAAATTAGAATGGACCTGAAAAAAATATGGTGTAGTGAGGTGGACTGGCTATAGTTATCTCAAGATAAAGATAATGTGTAGTGAGGTGTACTGTATATAATTAGCTCAAGATAGGGATAGGGTGTAGAGAGATGGACTGGACAGAACTTATTCATATTATTAAAGATAATTATAAGTGGCGTAATTTTACAATTCCTCCAGTGAACTTTTGAGTTCTTATTTATATGGAGTAAGTAAGTATTAATTCAGTATTGAAAAGTGTACGGAATGTAAATTAACAATGAAAAACTGAAAATAGCAAGACGATTCCATAGATACAAACCAATGAAGATTGTGTTGAGAAATCACAAGCGGGACCGTTGTATTGATTTCAAAAATGTATTAGTTTTAATTGTGACAAACGTGTAGTTTACACCGGAGATAAAATAAAAAAATACCAATGATAACGGCTGCTTAGAAAAAAAAAGATGATACTGTTTACTAGCAAACTGATCCTGGAGATGAAGAAGAAATTGGTAAAGCTCTACATATGGAGCGTCACTTTTTATAGCGCTAAAACACAGACCCTAAGGAAAGCGGAGCATAAATATAAATTTTAAAGCTTTGAGATGTGGTGCTGGAGAATAATATATAGGGTATTCGGAAACACATAGCCCAAACTACGCATATAGCTTGTTTGAACCAAAAGTAATACAAAATGCTATTATCATTAAATGTTGTCCTAAGTTTAGGTGTATAGCGCCGGGATGGCAAAGCTCTTCAGGCATGCGTGTACAACAGGTTGCATAGGATCTATGCGCGTGGCACTACACATGTAATAATAGCAAGCACTTTCTGTGTTGTAGGACCGTTAATGATAACCCTCAGAGCATATTCGCGTTTCTAGAAGGACTCGTGTGTTATTTACTATTAAATGTGTTATTTTATTATGCTGCTCCAAGTTGTCAAAGTGTTTAGTGCCCACGCCTGGCTCCTATGCAACCTCTTGCACACACATGCTTGAACAGCTGCGCTGTACGCCGAGTATTTGGACACCATTTAATGGTATTAGCATAGTTTTACGAATCTAAGTGTTTATGGATTTTGTATTAATTTTGGTTCAATAAAAGCTATATTTGCAGTTTGGGATGTGAGTTTTGGAACAACCTGTATAATTAATATAAATTGAACAGATCAGAGGACTAATGAAGAAGTTCTAAGAAGAATAAATAAAAAGAGAATTACTTTTGCAGATGATTTTATGAATAAATAATAATTTGATTAGTCACACTATGAGAATAAATTACTTATTAAGTGGTATCACAGAGGTTTAAGGGGACGGTAGAAAGGAGTCACGAAGACAATGAATGCAACTGATTTATTACCCAAAACAAGAAAATAAGATAAAGTTTAAGGATCTAAAAAGTGATGATATTGTTGTGACATTCTGGGAGACTCAATTTGGACAAGATAACAAACTAAACTAACGGTAGAACAACTAATAGTTATTGAAATAATGATAGGAATATGAAATGTTAGAGTTAAAGTGGTTTTTTATTACATAAATATATTTATATTAGTTACACAAAGTTATTACTCAACATTTGGCCTAAATTTAACCAAAATAATGCTGATTGTAAAATATATCCAAATAATGAAAGTAAAAACTCCAGCTTACACAGTAAATATATTAAAAGTTTAGAAGATTTTGGGTAAATCATTAATAAGTTAGCTACCGTGTATAATATAAATACATCTTATAAGGTTTTGTTCACGCCAATTGGTAACATGTATAGTTAAATTAGCTATATATAAAAATATACCTATTTTTGTACCGTACTCAAGTAAGTGCATACAAAATAACTATCAATAACTGGGCCTCTAATATTATACTATAACGTCCCTATTTATTTGGGTGTCTGATAGCCAACCCTAACTACTATACTACCGGAGCACCCTAGGGGTTACATGTTTAGGATGGACCCCGAGTGGCAGGGGTTGGGATGAATGGTTCGTGGGGAATGAGGCTAGAGAGTTAGTCCAAGAAGATCTGTTTATTACTCCAGATAGATACTAAGCTACTACATAATATGAGGTTATCCCCCGGGACGAGGGAGCACGTGTGATAGCGGGACTCACGAAAACTACCTAGAGACCCGGGATCGACCCTCCGGCTGGGGTGAACCGCCAGATCACATGTTAAGTCGTCACTTCTCTAACGGCAACCCTATCACGCATGCATCCAGCATGGCTTCCAACAGTCAACAACTGTGTGTTCTTCTCACACACAAACATGCTGATCTCGATTCACACCAGTTCAAAGGTCCATTGGCCGCACCGTGATCTCTCGTCAATAGGATGAAGCTATATGAGCTGTATGCTATTCTCAACAGGAAGGCAACCCAACACTCTTGACTTCCAAGGAAATGTATAAGCGTGGGTAAACCTCCCGCCAGAAAAAGCCTTAAATAATTATGCTCTTACAATACATAGTTAATCATGGTTAAAAGTAAATTAAAAACAATTCGATGCTTGGCTTAATCTTTTTATGTTTAGTAACTATACCACTATAAGACCATGTAGTAAACGCCCAACCAGGCAGGCTATGTCACTGAAGGTTGAATTATAGATTCACAAAATGTATTCAAACCTAAAATATAATAACATTCAATCATATTTATTTTGTATTAAGACAAATATCAAGAACAAGATAAAAATAATTTTTAAACTTTATTTTACCAAATCTGTCATCAAGTTTCAAATAAATATTCAACTCATACTATATTTGTCTTAATATTCAATTTGCAAATTTATTAAATTTTATAAAGAAAAAGTAGGTGTTAATGGATAGTAGCTTTGTCTCTATCTTACAAGAGTATCTAAGATATTGATGGGTAATTAATGGTTTTATGTAAAATTTAAGTTTTAAAAACTTATAAAATAATATTTTAACAATATATACTAGAATATTATAATATAAAGTATAGTTGAATGGGTAAAAATTTACCGTCACATGCATTACTAAAAGTAAAATAAAAAATTAAACAATGCACTTTAGTAGAGATTAATGGTAATATAAATATTTGATTTTTAACGCCTTGAAGCTGATAATAAAACCGATTACCTTCTTCGTTCAGAGTTGTTAGTACATATAATAACGCTAACACTCAAGAATAAATATTTGTATACATTTCTTGAGAGATAAAATGCAAATCACCCAACTGATTTGAATAAACCATTAGATCTCTAATGTTTTAACAAAGCAAGATATATTTAATCTAATTTATTAACAGCAATGTCGTGAATAAACTTGATTTATAGTAATTAATATAGCCCAGTGTTTAAAATATAAGAGGAAAATAAATATTTATTTAATAATTTAATTGAAATACCAGTTTTATTATTTTTTCCATTTTAATTAAATGATTCAAGTAAGTGTTAGCTCGCATTTCTAGCCATGCGGACTTATTTTCAAGCCCGTGTAGTCTAATTTACCGGTAACGAGAATATTGGAATTAGACTAAAGGCCTGGCCCTTAACCACGTGCTCAACAATACAAATTATATGACCATAATTATTTAACTATTAACGAATCATAAAATGACAAAACAAACTAATTTTTTTTTATATCTAGAGTCATTATGCCACTCTACATTAAATTGTTTATACACGTAATTAGTAAACAATTACGTCGGTGAAGGAAGCAATTATTTTATAATGATACATTACTAAAAGGTTATGTTTCACTCTTCCTCTCATAATTTAGAGTGCAAAAAAATTACTTTATCTTTATATGTATTAGTTTGATTTCATGTTTCACAGTTTGAAATACAATGTACATTTCTTTTTGATCTAGTACGTAATATCCGTTATTGACAATAATAGAATATTTGTGTTTCGATACGTTTCCGGTAATATTGTGGGAGGGTTACGAAGCCATTGTGACATTCATATAAATACAGCCAACTTTGTGATTCCATGACACACTTTTATTTCATTAAAAAGTTGGTAGCATTCGAATCACCATGAAACAGAATTTGTGTTTGTTAGCTCTTGTAGTAGTTTTAGCTGTCGTTGCGGTAAGTTATGTATTTGTATAGTATTAACAATAATAATCATTATAAGATAGATATTTAATATTGATTAAACACCTAGACTTCCTATATAACATAATTTTAAACAAATTTCAATTATAAAAAGGCCTGGATCATAATACAGTTGATACTTTCTATAGTTGTATTTATTTAATTATTTACATTGAATTTCAAAAACACAAATAGTCCACTGTAATTATTTAATATGTATCTGGTTCTAAAATACAAAGTTTATCCTGTTTTATACTTTCAATTCCACTCTTTAGATACTGATTTACAATTAATAAAACATTTAGTAAATATATTGAGGTGCGAGTATTTAAAAATCCGGCATGTAGATGTAGATTGTGTTGGTAAATTTTGAAAATACCCATTTTTAAATTTTCAAGCTTCAACTAGGACGCAAGGAAACTTGGTTTTTGGTAAGGGTTTCAGATATTAAATCTTATCAAATAATATCTTTTTATAAAAGTATGATTACAAATACATATTTTAGAAGTGTTTATTTAAGCAGAAATCAATTCTACGGTTGTTGAAAAGTATATACTATTTTTATTCAGATATTTATGTAATTTGGTTTGTGCTTTTAACTAAATTGTAAGAGTTCATGAATGCATAGTGATATTTAAAATAATTTTTATATCTGTGTCATACAAATTATATGGTTTTGTCTCATTATTAAAATAATACATATCTGGCGAAAGGGCTAAGTGTTTAGCACGAGGCATGGTGTCTTGGGTCAAATTATTTCTTTAAGTCATGTGAATATATAAGCCTTTACTTATAATTCTAAAATAAAATCCTAAAGTATATTAAAGACAAAGTGATTATCTGATATTAAAACATAGTTGGTTATTTACACCTTTGAAAAGTACATTAAGTTATATTAGAAATTGCCTTTTACTTCTGGTCTCCATGTGCCTGGAGTCAAATAATTAGAGATTTTAACTTCAAAATAGATTTCTCAATTGACCACAGATACGTTTGCTTGCACGTCTTAACAAGATTATATTTGTTATTCCTATCTCTAGGTTTCGATGTTAAGTTTAAGTGGTTGTATTTGAAAGTTAGAACATGGCGTATGGTAATATTTATTTCTGATTGGTCGTGACAGAGCAATGGGCATTCTCCACACATGGATAAGATGATGAATAACATGAAAGCTTGCGAGGAAGAGAGAGGTGTGAAAGTTTCCGAAGGTGAGTTGATTAGATTGGTTTTGAAAGACTTTTTTTTATTTAATAGTAAACGTAGGTATGTTCTAATCTAGTTCACCAGTTATGATATCAGAATGCAAATAATTTGTGGGTGTAATGAGAGTGGTATTTTTTAAATGGTTTACTACTCACACTGAAGGCAAATGCAAGTATATTTTATCTAAAGGTTACCTTTCTTTTACCTACTACGTAAGCGTAGTTACAGGCTGATTCCCCAGACTGATCTTAAGATGAAACGCGACGCGACGCAACGCAAAAAAAAATAATGGAAAAATTAATGTCGGGTGAAAGGAATTTTGATTAAGGTCCAAATTTTGGGTAATTTTTATTACGATTAATTGTTTCCTCAAATTAAAAAAAAATCTTAATTAGCCACTTTTAGTTTATATTATCATCGCATCTAACTATAGAATGAGGTTATTCGCATATATGATAATTACTTTAAACGGGTTAAGATGGGGAAATAAGAATTTTAGAGGTAATGTACACACATTTGCATCGAATAAGAGTTGGGAACAGTTTAGTATAAACAACCTTTGGTAGAACTGACCAGGATTCGTCATCAATAGGCCAGTCTTGTACGAGAGTGACGCCTTAGATCAATCGGCCACTGCCTATGTGTTCAGTTTAATTTTCTACTTATTGTAATATCAAAAGTTCTTAAGTACTATACTTTAGCTCAATCGATAGCGTATCTTTCTACTGAGCTAAAAGGTCCCGAGTTCGATTTCAAGATTGGCCAAAAAAGTGATCATTGGTGAAATGCTGGTTTCCCCTTTCACAGTGGAAATTAACTGCTGAGGCTGGGTGTATTGTATGATTTAAGCTATTCTATAAATTGTGAGCTGATATATTCAGTAGGTTCAGAAAGTGAATGGTAAATAACTCAAATAAATGTATAATAAAGATAATTCTTAAATATTTGTCATAATTTTCACGGCATTTTTGACCAGAAACATTTTAAATTAAAAGAAAATGCCATGTTAAAATTACGTAATACCAATTATCAATATTCAAGAACTATTTAGACCATAATATGTAGAAAATTAAACTAAATGGATCTAAAGTTAGCAACTGGCCCACTTGATTTATTCACAATGGGAAGCTATTATTTCTAGTCACGTTTCTGTATAACACCAGTAATAGTGGATATTTAAATCTAGGTTGGTGGTTAGCTATTTTCATGCTATGATATAATAAGTTATAACACTTATATAATATAGAAATATAATTATATATAATATTATAATGTATTTCAAATGAGCCTTTGTGAGTAAAATATATAGTCTAGTATTTTGAATTTCAAAGTTTTATTTCTAATCAAGATACAACCTACGACTGATTAACAATATATATATTTATTTTGACCAAAAATATGTGTTTTTCATAAAAAACGGAAAAAAATATGGAACTTAACTCATGCTATCTTCCGTTCTACCTTAATGTTATCATTTAAGTTGTTGAAAAAAACAAGAATCTAAGAATCTGATTAGCATTTATATTATTAGAATTGGCCACGAGATTTAAGGTGATGAACTCGAATATCTCAAGGTTGCCGTTGATAGATAGTTCAGGACTTAAATCCCCGTTAGCTACACCTCAGAGTGTTTTCCCCACAGTTGATTTACCACTATATCTTTCTCATTCTTACTCCACTTATCAACCCGTGTGTTGAAAGGTACTGATTAAAACTATATAATAGTTATTAGAAAAAATGATTCATTTATAACACATATTAATAAATAAAGTGTATTGAGCGAAAAATTTTAAGAAAAATAAAGTTGATTAAATAATATAGGGCTTAATATATTGTATTTTTGATATATATAAGAATGTGTTTTAAAAAGTTATAAAAACGAAATGATATAAATGGTATTGAAATTATGGCTTATGTCTCTCTGGTTATATAAATACGTACATCTGTATGGTTTAATTTAAGGTCCAAATAATATTAATTATTACGGCTAAGCATTTGTTATAAGGGAAAGTAACCAAATACCTTCTCCTCTCCTAATATCATCCCATATAATTCTTGAACTGTTAAGTGCTGTAACCTACCGGTAACTGGTGGAAGTTGTACAGGGAACTAAAACAGCCACGGCGTAGAGTAATGAAGTTACAAGACGCTTAAGTGTGTAGTATACATTTTTTAAAATCTCTTTAGCAGACTTTTTGAAAACATTAATTTTAGTAATAACCAGCCAAGCTATAGTATGTTTTCTTACTCACGCTGACTATATAGTGTAGGGAACATTGCTCGTCTTTGTTTAATTAATAATCAATTATCTGTACTAATTAACAGTAAGGTAACCATATTGAAGTGTCTATAGATGCACAAAATCGTCCCCTAACTAGTTCTTAATTTCGTCCAAGGGATGATATTAAGACTTCAATGCAATGACAATTTATTTAAGATTCCTTTCTCTTTATATTGTAGATGTCTTCACCTAATGTAAAAAAAAGCACTTAAATCCCGGGATCCAGCAAATATGTGTGTTCCTATTGCAACAGTTAAAAATAAAAGAAATGGGTTCAAAGAAAGCTTCAACATCTTATAATATTCCTATAATGTTCCACATCAATTTAAAAAAAAAGTTAAAGGCTTTCACGATTGTTTAGAATACATCCTCCGTTAACTCTTCAAAAACCTCAACCAACCTTTTTTCCCAGAGTAATGGGCTTCAAATCCGAAAATGTATCTAAGTTTTTTGATGTGTTAGAGCCAGAAATGAAATAAATTAATTTCTCACCCAACAGGTGATTCAATGTTGATGAAACTGAACATTATGTCGTTCAACACATAACAAGCAAAATTGTGGAATTAAAAGGTAAGAGACAAGCGTAATAATTATCATTCACTGAAAGGGGCGCTCTTGTGACAGTGACGTCAGGAATGTTTGTTCTCCCGTAAATGGTGTTTCCCCGTAAGAACACGAAGAAAGAGTTACTAGCTGGAGTTTCTTCTGGAATGTTCGGCGTCGCTCATATGACTGGCTAGATAAAAGTGGACAGTCTTACCAAGTGGTTCAAAAATTCAATTACACAAGTTGAACCTCCACTCTTTCAAACAGTGTGGTTCTTGTGTTAGATCAGCTTTATACACACATTAGAAACCCAGATTTGATATATATGGCTCAAGCTAATATGGTGGTGATTGTGTACCGACCACTTCACTGTACACACCGTATGCAGCTACTATATGTGGCTTTCATGGATCCGTTCAAAGCTTATCACGACCAAAAAATTTATAATTGGCCTTAAACAACCCAGATTGAGTGGTAAAAAGTGATAAAATTGCTGACCCAAGAGAGAAAGCTTATTTGAAATCAACTAAAGTAGAAGTAGCAGTAAATGTATTCAGAAAAACTGGGTTGTTTCCCATGATTAGAAATGCTTTCCAAAATTATGATTTAATTTCAGATATACAAGAAAAAGAGAATGGTGATAACTGCACTTTCATTTTAACAGTAGAAATAAATCCTGTTTGAATAATTAAAAAAAAATAGCTGTCCAGATTTCTTGCCAGGGTGCTGCAGTTATTTTGATTGGATCACCAAACAAAGACAAAGTCATATAAGATCGTGTTTGAAAAGAAGCCAATGAAAATAAAGAGGTGAGAAAAAACATCTTGCATTGCAAAATAAGTCTAGGACTACGCCATAAAAATCCTTCAACTCCTCAGAGAAGTTAAGTGAGGATCACAGAAACGCTGCGATGAACTGAGTGCTCTTTCCTCGTCATCATCAAGAAACGAGGATGACCAAATGAGTTTTTTTTTAAGAAACAAATTATGAGAACAGTGAAAGTGATTAAGATGCTCGGCGTTTAATGTGTGACAAATGGTTCTCCAATGACAAACATAATGATAAATTGTTTCAGAGTACAGAGTGTCATTGGTGGGGTCAAAATGTATGCTGTAATTACAACAGCAATAGAAAAACATTTTATTTGTGAGAATTTTTTGATAAATACCTTTGTGAATCTATTTTAATATTTACTCACGTAAAAAATAAAAATATTGATTGATTAAGCTAGTTATCTGTAATTTTACATGACTTTTGAAGGGGTTGAAAAGAAGGATGCCATATTAAGAGTACTATAAACCTAATGTACATTTTCATCACCATACTTAAAAAAATTAAAAAGATAATTTTTTCTTCAATTTCAGTATAAGAGATTATAAAAACCTTGCTATTAAAATATTACTGATTAGGAATATTTGCTTTTTTGTTTCCATGCGTTCTCTAAAATTCAGCTTAACTAAAAAGGGGTACTTTCCCTTATTTAGTATGGTTTTTATGTGCATAAATGTTGTACAAAATATAATAATACAAATATTATCTATGTTTCTAGATGATATAGAGTCCCTTAAGAATCATGCCTGCCCAAAAAGTGAATCGTTCCAGGTTGGTTTTTACCTATTTATTAAAGTTCATGAAATACCTTATATAGCATCATTGGTTAAACATTAAGCTTATTAGTATGATTTTTTAAATAAGCCAATATTATTTTATAATTGTTAAAATATGTATCAACATTAATTAATATGTTTTTGTTGTATTTGCAGTGTTTGCTAGAGTGCGCCACGAATAAAACTAATTTGGTAAGAAAACAAACTACTTCACTGGAATCTAAACTATATGTATCATCATAAATGACGTCATCTTGTTAATTTGTTCCAAATTTTCAAAAGAATTACTCTGGTTCTTCCTTCACCTCTGACAAGACATCTTGTGAATGTGGGGAATGCCAGGCCTCCACCGTGGTTCGGATTCCACGTTAAACTGTAGGTCCTCCATTTCATCTCACAATCACCCAACCATTGCACATTAGCGTAAGTGCGTACAACCCGAACGGGTAGTAAGACGCGGTGCTAATAATAATAATAATAATAATACTCTGGTTTCCATTTAACACTTATATTTGTGGTTGTGTTGTCATTAATTCTGCATAAGCAAAGTATGTTCTTAGATAGCTGCAATATGGTGTAAAAGAATGCAATTGAAATTTAATCTAAAAGTACTGTTATTTTTCTCTTGCGTCAACCTACATCGGTAGACACGCGGTCTAAATGACAATTTAAATTGCTTTGGTTAGCCAATGATGAGGAGGTTACAGTTCAAATACTAACCATGTGTACTGGTATTTTATCTTTAACGGTTTGCCACTCTCTTTAAGAAACTGCTGGTACAGTTACACTAAAATCATACCTTCCTCATCCTGAATTCCATTATAATGATTAATTTGTGCCCAACTCGGATTAATGCAAACTACTTATCATTCAAAAGGGTTAATAAGTTTAAATATTTAGCAACGTTCTTAAATATCAATAATGATCCTAAATTGGAGACAAGGAAATAAATACAGTAGGAACATGTATGGTATTACTCGCTCAGTGATATGTTGACATCTCTCCCGTTATCCGGGCTGGTGGCCGCGTGGTCTAACGCGCTACGCTTATAATAGGCTAGACTGCTGATGACGGGGAGATCAAGGTTCGAATCTCGATTGGGTGTACTGAGGGTAGTTTTACCAAAACGGGTTTTCACTCTCCCTCCACGCAAATGCGGGTACACTTTATCGAATATAACCTTACTAATCGCAAAACCATTAGCGTAGTTAGTACATAAGCGTATAACCCGAATGGTAAATAAGACACGGTGCTAAAAATAAAATTCTCTCCCGTTTTTAAGGAATGTAAAACTCAGAATATACCAAGCAAAAGTTTTACCTGTTGTTCTCAGTGTGTGTGAAACTTAGTCTCTTAACTTAGATGAAGAAAAAATATAATTAGGTTGTTCGAAAACAAATTGCTTAGGAAGATATTTGGCTCAAAAATGGATGAGGGTACTGGGGAGTGGAAGAGGTTAAGTAATAATGAGTTACATATCCTGTACTCATCACAAGATAATGAAAAGATAGTCAAGTCTAGTATATTACGGTGGGCAGAGACCAATGGGAATGCCTAAACGCAGATGGAAGGAAAACAATAAAATTTACCTTAAAAGAGATAGGGTGTAACGAGGTGGACTGAATAGTGGACAGTATAGAACTAGTTCAAGATGGGGTGTAATGAGAGACTCTCACAATAGACTAGTCTGTTGATGACAGGGGTTTCTGGGGTTTGAGTTCCGGTCGAGTATAGTGAATGTGTTCTTCCCTTAATTATTTTCCACTTTACCTCACCCTTGATGCGGGTACACTTCCTCGACATTCAACCTTAGTCATCCCTAGTTTAATTAGTGCACAGACCTATTGACCGGACAAGAATTAATACTACGTTGTGTCAAAAAAAATATATATATCATGCTTATTGTCTTAACTATTTAAACAAATATTTCTTTCAAACTTTATGAATTTGTTTGAATTTTTTTTTTTACTGTCGTTTTATAGGTGTCTAAAGATGGTAAACCTGACTATAATGCTTTCGAAGAGGAGGTCAATACATCCTCATCTCCAGAAGACACGAAGTCGAAAATATTGTCAAAGGCCAAAGCATGCTTTACTAATTGTAAGTAAATAAAAACATGTGGTTTATAAAAAAACTGCCAATTACGTTTATAACAAATGAAGGATAACTGTAAGATTGTCATATTAATTTCATGTACTAGGACAGCAATTTTTATAGCTCAAACATCTTAAGGACTCCAGCAAATACAGTTTTATTTAGAATTAATTCAATTATGACGAAACCTCTTCTAACCAAAATCCAAGTCGCATTAATAAGGTCTCATGAATGTCTTAACAGATGGCAGCACTGACTCAACTTGAGTTAAAATTGGACCTTTCTCATTTTCCACTATATCATTCATAAACAATAAGAGAATGGTAGAAAGGGTGTTTTAAATATTACAAATACATTTAATTTTTAGTCAACACAACCTCTATTAAACTCCGACACCTTAGCTCAGTTGGTAGCATGACTTTTTACTGAGCAAAGAGTCCCGGGTTCAATTCTTGGCATGGCCAAAAATTTATCATCTATGAAATTATGAATCTACTCTTTTACATTGATAAAGTATAGCCTGTCAGTCGTAAGTTAGCTTTTAAGGCAAATGAACTTACGACAGACCTAGCAAGCCGGTAGTGAAAAATATATGGCTTAAATAAAAAAACTGACCCAGACCATAGGCTGAAAACAGTAATGAATGTAAAAAAAACACTAATAATAAGAATTCCTCACTAATATTAAAGTATTTGTTTAATATTTTTATAGAAATATATTTGGTAAGCTAGCACTTAAACATTTGAGTAGATGTGATCCCTCTAAGGCCTCTCCAAATTCCTATTTTTCTTCATCTATCTTTAACACTTAAAGTATAAGCCCTTCTGGTTGTTGTAAACACATCGTTAACTCTAGTTTTACAGAAATGATAGCTATAAAAGAACAACTAAATTTAAAAATGAGTTGTTTAAGTTAACTCTCCATTATTTATATTAAGTATATTTTTACATTAGACTTTTAACTTATTATATGATAAATCTTAGCTTATTTTATTTTTTATTTATTATTATTTTGTTTTTAATATTGTTTTTCATTGCTAGTCTAAATATATATATAAGGCCAAACCAATCACTGGTCCACTCATCATCGTATTTCTTGAACCTATGGGCATGAAAACTTGAAATTTTGGCTTGGCAGAAAGATACCCATAGAACCAGACCAATTTAAAAGTGGGAAACTTCGAAATGGAGCTTAATAAAATGGGAATCTATAATTGGGGGAAAAAAATCAAATGAAATAGAAAATTAAAAATTTAGCAGGCAGGTGTGGTGGAAAGACTACTACAGATAACCAAATAAATTTTAAAATTTATAAATGTGAATTGAAGAAAAAAGAATCGGGGTGTTATAAATTAAAACAAATAGTAAACAGCTATCTTCTAGTGTGGTATAAAACCGAAATTTGGAAGGCAGGTAAAAATATTACTCCAAATAAATATTAAGAGGACTAAAAGAAAAGTAAAAACAATTTTAGATGGGATGGAAAATTTAAATTTGGCAAGCTGGTAGAAGGACAACTCGAGATAACAAAATTTGTCTAGGAATTTAAAATTATTAAGTAGTAATTTTAATAGAGGGTGGGGGTACAATTGCTAAAACTAATAATCTAATAGAAACAGTTAATTTTCTGTCTGGTAGAAAAACTTAACTTCAGCAAGAATGTATTAAGACCAGTCTATATAACTGAGACTGAAGAGTTAGAACATAGAGAAGGAGAGGGGGGTTAAGTGAAAAGGGAAAAAAACCTTTTAGATGAGTCATATAATTTAGATTTCATATTGAGTGTAGAGGCAATGCTCCAATGACAAAATAGGTTTAAATACTTACTATTTATAAAGAAGACTGCTGAAGTGTGGTTTTTCAAAATTTCCAAAACTAAATTAATAAATTACTTTTCATTATGTTAGAAGACTTAAATTTGTCAGACGGGTATGAGAACCATTGCAAATAAAAATTTAGGTCTGATAAATAAATTTAAAAATGAAAAAGCAGTAACGGTAGTAAGTGGGGTTCTCTGAAAATTACTGAAACTAATATAAAATACACTTTTTGGATTGATATAAAATGGAAGTTTGATAAGTAATTCAATTTCCCGGAGAGCCAAATAACATCTGAACATATGAAATTTCAAAATTAAGGCCCGAAAAAATGAAGAGCTTGAAATTAATCTAACTATAATAAAACACTACTCTTCAGTGTAATTTAAATTTAAATTTGGTAAGAACGTAAATAACCCATGTAAAATAATCAAATTAATCTTAAAATTTCCAAATGGGATTGTGGGAAGTGATTAAGGGTGGGTAGGAGAAGAAAAGCTTAAAATATTTCCAAAATTATTATAAGAATTTACCCACCTCGGTGGCATAGTTAGCTAGCGCGCTAGTTTCGTGTTGAGCAAGATTGCCCAGGAAGGGGAGATCAAGGCTCGAATCTCACTCGTGTGAACTGGGGGTGATTTTACCTAAATGGTTTTACACTCTTCCTCCATGCAAATACAAGTTAACTTCCTTTGTATTCATACCTCCCGATTCCTAACTCATTAGAGTAATTAGTACTTAAGTGTATAACCCGAACGGGTAGTAAGACGCGGTGGTAATTAAAAATATATATAAAATCTTCTTCTTGGTATTGAAGAAAATTTAAATTTGACACTTTTGTAAAAGAACCATTCCACAATAAAAATAAATGCTAGAAGGTTTGACATGTAAAAACAGGGCGTGGTAAATGGATAGTAATAAAAAAACATTTTGAAATGTATTTCTGTCGATATAGCTCGGTGAACTCTTATAAACCTTTCGGAAAACCATGAAGATTATTATTCAATCTGCCTCTGTAACAGTATATTTGTCTATGCTCTTTGGTAGACTTTGTTACTCTTGTTTCTAATATATTGAGTAACAATGTATATTAGTTCATTCATCTTATTTTATGTTGTACTCATTTAAAGATTGAGTTGTTGATGGGTAGCATTTTTTTTTTGCACTTGTCTGGTGGAAAAGACATTATTTTACCACAAATATTCAGTTTATTTTAATTTATTAATTTCCACGATTGGTTTGTGATTGCAATAGCTATCAATAAGGAACTATCCAAAAAAGGGCATTTGGATGTTGAACGTTCTAAATTGATACATTTTGGTGGTGCTTAACCTTGGAAAGAACGGGTCAAACTGATAATCCTATATATTATATATGTTGTCAACATCCCTTTTTCTCATCTAATACAAAGTCTACTCTTTACTATCACTTTATGTCATATTTTCAAACCAGTGATAATATATTATTTTGTTTAGTAATCTATAAGTCCCTTGTATTTTTTTAGTGATAGACTATAATAGGCATTTAACTAAACTGTTGGCTAAACTTAATAAAGATAATTTAAATCAAATAAAAATTATTATTTTTAAGCAGTATCGATTAGTTATCAAAGACGGCAATAGCTTATATCAGTAAAAAAGTTTTTAAATTATCCAAAGTGATCTTAACTAATTCTGTAAACATAATCATAAATGTTTATCATAAAACTTTTTAATTCTTATATAATGGGGATATGTTAGTTTTGTTTAGTAAGTATAGTATTTTACTATTTTTACATTAATGGCGGTTTCCAGCCAATTGTCTGTGTCAGTTTTTTTATTCAAGTCAAATATTTTCCACTACCAGCTTGCTAGACCTGTTGTAGCTTCATATAACTTTAATCCGACTTAAGACTGAGACAGGCACAGCGTCCAGTTCCCAGCCGTTAATTATTATTATTAGCACCGCGTCTTACTACCCGTTCGGGTTATACGCACTTACGCTAATGTGTAATGGTAGGGCGATTGTGAGATGAAATGGAGGACCTACAGTTTAACGTGGGATCCGAACCACGGTGGAGGCCTGGCATTCCCCACATTCACAAGATGTCTTGTCAGAGGTGAAGGAAGGGTTTGGTAATCAGATAAGTCTATGCCGGGACCTAGGATTGAACCCCGGCCACCAGCATAGAAGTCTGACACCTTACCCCTAGACCACCAGGTCACCCAGCCGTTGATTAATCAATATAAAAGAGTAAGCTCATATTTAATCAATGGTAAATTTTTCATCCATGTCAGTAATCGAGCCCATGACACTTAGCTCAGTAGGCAGTCACGTTACCGATTGAGCTAAGGTGTCAGATTGTTTAGTAATTATAGTGTATATCACTAAAAGTTCAAAAGGATTAAATATACCTAATGTTTACGTATATAATTTTTGTATTTACGTTTACTCAAAAATATCAATGAGTTTGATAACTCTAAACCTGTATTTGTTATTCCAGATGATGCAAATAATGGAAAGTGTCCTCTTGGCACCATGGTTTGCAACTGCTTTATGGAAGTAAGTGAAATGGTTTAATGGGGATAAATAATAATAATAATAATAATATACTGTCAGTGTTTGTTAGAATCATAAATAAAGATGAAAATTAATGAACAATTTGATTAATATATATTTTACAATTTTAAAAGTAAAAAAAATTGTGGAAATGGAGTAATTAATTAGTTTATTAATATGTATCACAATAAATAATATATTTCTGAAAATTGTAAGAGTGCAAATTTTAATTTTAAAAATATAATTCTTTGTTCTATCAACGCCTCAGGATCACTAGTGACTCTTTAAAAGCTCATTGATTTAATTACTAAGTAGAAGTGTCAGTTTATTTTGTAGTAATTTTGTAATTAATGAACTATGGTTTGACTATTGGTGGGCTATTACCAAGATATGCATAGCTTGACGGGACTATACTAGTGAATCCGTGCCTCTCATTTAATACCAGTCTTTCCCTCTAAATCAATAAACACGTATCTGTTTATAAATATACTTGTGTGAGGTTGGTCAAATGGATAGTCAGATGGTGGGAAAGGTTTATTATTAGTACAATCCCATCAAGTATTTCTTATCCTGGAAACAACCTGCGAGCCAAATCTGACCCATGAACCACATCTGACCCGCGAGTTACATCTGACTTGCCTCATTTTCAAAATATATAATAAATAATGTGATATTCCCGAGGAATGGTAAGATTATGTCACTGACAGCGTGCTCGACTTGCGTGCTCAATTCTGACCAGTGAGGTCAGGTTTTGACTTGGTTTGTATTCGGGTTAGGTGTTCTGAAAGTAGTTTCCTCAAATGGAAATCTTCAATTAAAATGAAAAAAATTTTTGGATAAGATTGTCAGATTATTTTTAAGCGCCGCATCTTACTACCAGTAATTGTCAACTTATGATAAATGTAAAACTGTTAGAACAAGTGAATGATTATTTTGTGTCTGGGTAGAATTTTATGTAAAAATAGAAGGATGCGAGGTGAAATCAAAATGTGTGTGAATGCATCTCGGAGAGTAGTTGGATGTATGTAGAATATTGCAACGAATGAAGTAGTTTTGAAAGAGGCAGATATGTCAGTGTATAACATGTGTTGACGTCAACTCTGTTTAATAAATATGTGGGTTTGTCAGGATAAACAAAAGAGCAAGGGGAATGCGGTTGGAATGAGATATCTAAGACATGTGGAAAAACTAGTATGGACATAGTAATGAATTGGTGCTAAGGGAATGCTGTTTGGAAGGGAATCCAATAGTTCAATGTGTAAAAAGCAGCTTACGTTGCTTTGGGCATTTTGATAAGATGAATGCAGATCGAGTATCAAAGCAAATATATGAAGGTAGAGTGTGTGTATCAATAGGAAGGTGTAGGGCATTTAAAACGGCTAAATGTGTTAAACGAATGTGTGAGAAAGAATACCATTAAGAGTTTTATTTATAAAAGAGCATGTATGACTCGGTGTATGGATGTTGTTGAAAAGAAAGGTATTAAGTATGCAAGAATAGGTAAGTGTGGTGAAAGTTTGTGAGAATAGACTAAGTAATGAGTTATTTTTAAAGCTATATGCACAGTTTCTGCCTACCCCGTAAGGTAAAGGTGTGAATGTATGTGTGTACGTATGTAAGTACGTGTGTACGTATGTAAGTACGTGTTTACATATGTAAGTATGTATGTACGTGTGTACGTGTGTATGTATGTGATTATTATTATTATTATTAGTACCGCGTCTTACTACCCGTTCGGGTTATGCGCACTTACGCTAATGTGTAATGTTAGGGTTATTGTGAGATGAAATGAAGGACCTACAGTTTAACGTGGAATCCGAACCACGGTGGACGAACCACGGTGGAGGCCTGGAATTCCTCACATTCACAAGATGTCTTGTCAGAGGTGAAGGAAGGGTTTGGTAATCAGACAAATCTGTGCTGGGACCGAGGATTGAACCCTGGCCGCCAGCATAGAAGTCTGACACCTTACCCCTAGACCGCCAGGTCACCTACTGTATGTGTGTGAATGTATTTATGTATATTTGAATGTTTTTATATAAATGTGTGTATATATTTATGTATGTATCAAAAGAGAATTAGAAGTTCTTTGTCAGATCCAATTGCATCGAAATACTTTTAAAATAACCTCTCGAAGATGATAAAAGACAAGTGTATCTCGTCGATATTTAATCCAGGCAATTAAGTAATTCCAAAGAGTAAATGTAATCTTGATTTTGGTGAGCTTAGAATCTAAAATCTTAGCATAGAGTAGTTTTTAGTGATTACTGATTAATCTTGAAACGTCTTTGAATATGGTCCGTATCAATCGGTGGTAGCGCTAAGCGTCAGTCTTCTTCAGTCTGGTTTACAAGTGGAAGGTAGGTCAGGACTCAAATTTCAGATGTTTGTACTGAGGAATTTTTTTCATACATGGTTTTACCTCCACATAAATGTGAGTGCATTTCATCTAGATTATACCTTTCTCATCTTTACCGCATGTACTTAATTAAAATGTATATATTCCGAAAAAAAAATCAATTTGGCTCTGCAAGCCTATCTCACCTTTCACAGGAACAATTTAAAAATTAATTTACTTTTATTATACGTATTGGTGTTTCAACGCACAGACACATGTAAATATATACATATTTTTTAAAATGTGAACCACGTTCTATTACCCGTTTAAACTACCCACAACCTTATGAATATGATATAATTTAATTTGTAGCATTATTTTTTCGATATTTTAATGATTTTATTGTTTAGTAATAATTGTAATAATATTTTTTCAGGGAAACAAGGAATAATGTGAAGATACTCACAAAGGAAGAATTGTCTACCCTCAAAGCCACAGGTTATTCTTCTAAAATCTCATTTCTTTCCATCTACAACCTTAAGTGGATTCTATACAAAATATGTGATATTTGATTTTCTAAAATGTAAACCATAAAAAACCTATAAATGTTGATTTAATAAATGTGCAAACAATTATTTATTGATATTTCCCGTTATAAGCTCTCACCACATTTTAGGAATATTAGTGTTTAGCGTAGTACACACATTTATAACTGTGTAATATTATAAATTAAATGCAGCAGAGGTCAAACAAGGTATCAAGGCATCTCTCTCGAATTATTCTGGACTGCCAGTGATGACAGCTCGAGGTTATAATATAGGTTAGTGGAATTGGTGGGGGTTATCAGATTTAAATCTCTTACTGTGGTTTGCCCATTCCCTCAACGTTCTTATGAGGGTACATTTACCTCCGGGCTAAGCTTCAAATTTATATATTTGAGGATAAGTCTTAGATAATCTAAGTACTATATGTAGTTCTTATCAAATACAATAATAACAATATGGTTGATACATTTTGCCTGTTTTTAAATTGTTTGACCTTTTTTCAAAGGTCAATAAAATTAATCCAAGTATTTTATGTGCAAAAACAGAAACAAATCATTATTTTAATTGTTGTTACTCTCTCATGATAGCCTCGTAGAGAGAAAAGTAAAGTATTGACGGATATCTTAAAATAAAAGGGAAATCATGTAAAAATAAAAGAATTTGATTTGACAGGTAGAACCAATAAGAAGTCAGAACAAATTTTCTTAAACTGTTTCTTAAAATGATTTTTTGTAATAAATTTATAAATGCAAAAAAGAATAGAGTAACCTAATGTTAACTACTAGCTACACCCTTTATTTTGCAAATAACACTGACATATATAATTTAAATCAATTATTGCTTCCATCCTGTGGCCTGGGTCAGTTTTTTATTCAAGCCATATATTTTTCCACTACCAGATAGCTGGGCTTGTCATATCTTCATATACCTTATAATCTATCTTAAGACTGGTACATGTACAATACCCAGTACTTGGTCGTTAATTTATCAATTTGAAGAGGTAGTCCCATTTTTTAATCAAGAAAAAATTTCAGCAATTCCTGGAATTGGATCCGGTACCCTTAGTTTAGTAGACAAACACGCTTCCGACTTAGCTAAAGTCTGACATATTTATTTGGTGAAAGAAAATATAATGGAATTTCACCAAATTGTATGCTTGAAGTGGCAGAAGACACTGTTATAGTAACATATGATTTGTTATATGCACGTTCAACTCCCCAATTTACAAAGCTCTATTTAAAACAATAGATTTGCTTTTAGCTTGGAGAAGATTTATTTTATAAAATTTATTTAGTTAAAAGTTGTTTATTTTTAAAAGTCCTAAAACTTTTCCCTCATGAGCTATTTTGCATCTCCAAAAGCTGTTGATATTTGATCAGAATTGGAAATTTCCGCTTATTTAAGTACCCTCGAAGTCATTTTCATAGTAAAAATGGATGCACCATTTTGTTGTAGTGTTAGAGAGAGCCTGGATACTAATTTTAATAAAATTATTTGGGGCCAATTTTGATAAAAATCGATTCATTCTGTTTTCAACTTAAGGTAAACTCTACTTAATTTTAGGATTACAGGTGCTTATATAATTCTAAAAAGCCCTCTGGAGAACCTTATTAAAACCCTAGATACCAAGTTTTATCCTAATTGGTAAAATTGTTTTGACTCTAGTCCCAGTAAAAGACAGACGGATGGCATCTATAAAAATGAGGTGAAAGAGTTATGATGAGAATAGCAGCATTGGATGAGAAACTTTTTTAAGAAAAATACAAAGTGTTTTCATTAAATTCCAGGACATCCTTGACAAATATTCAAGAACTGTTGACATCACCATGTGGATAAAATTAAACTCTAGGTTTATACTGGAGCCATATTGTATTTATTTTGATCTAAAAAATATTATGCTATAAAAACAACAAAAACACTGCCATAGACTCACTTTCCCACCTCAAATTAGGAGCGTGCATCACATGATATAGACGTCTAGAAATCGTAAGTTTACACGAACACTATTGCAAGTGGATCATAGCTCATTGAACATTAATAGAAATAAAGAGTTAATAGAAGCTACTCATACTGAACATTGTTATTAAATAATATTTGGATAAACCTGCATTAAAAAGGTTGTTCTTGATCATTTTATATTGGCTTCACAGAGAAGCATTGTGCACAAATCTTCATTCTGTCATAGTAGGACATACTGTAGCTATTAGCAAGAAACTTAGTCGATCTGTCTGCCATCGTCATCACGGAAAATGTCAAGTAATCATTCAATTACGAATGCACTGCACACATTTTGGTATATCGTAGATAAAGGTCAAGGTTCAATTATTTTGGTCATCATGGAACAAGACATACGCGACCGAATACGGTCGTGTTAGGTGTGTCCACATTCGAAACGGGCCCAATATTGTAAACATGGATGTTTGTCTTCAGATGTGGCCCTACAGGGAAGTTTCAAGAAATTGTGCTCCCCTGTTCTATAGTACCAAACAGTTGGAGCCAGTCCACCTATAATATTTTTAAAGATCACCCCACTCTATCCAAATCCGAGCCACGTTGAACGCTTCCATAAGAACCTTAAAGTCACTTTGAGTTCATACCACCACTAATTTCATGGGATATGAGATTCGACGTTACTTAATCTACAATTAGTTTTTAATGCCGCTCTCTATATTATCCACGGTTACACATTGGATATATTATTAGGGCATGAAACGCTGCTGCCTATTAATTTACGCTGATAATTATATCCAGGATTTCTCGGGGAAGAACCCCAGAAGTAAATGGTAGAAAAATGGGAGGTGCGTTTAGAGAGTTGAAGACCTGCGACCTAGTCACCAGAAAATACAACCCTCAAAGAGGGTCAATACCCTATGAAATATTTGACAGGAGTCTTGTACGAACCATATACTCTTAGAAAAGCCATGGAAAGAGGTGTCAGCTAAGTTAAAACATAGGTGATCAGAAGCAGATGTGGTTAGTCAATTTTTTGACTCCGGTGACAGTCTTACTCATCTACCCAGAATACAAGATACCCATTAAACGAACTCATGTATCACCCCGTCGATCACCTGGAAGTCGCTCGAGGAACGAGGCCTGGGAGACAAAAATTTGAGGTGGTCTTTCTCCATTCCTCCGTTGTTGTTTGTTATATTTTTACATGCCCCCTCCTTCCCCTCTTAGCTTATATCTACAGCGACAGGCAGTAGACGTAGAAAACAAGTATTATTTTTCATTGATTTTTTTCCCCTATCTTAGCCATTATTGTGCGGTCGGGAAACGTTTCGGTACTTAGATTTGCTCAAGGTATATCTTAGGTGTATATTTGGCTAGATATTTTCCAAAATGCGTGTGAAAAAAATTGGTTGTTCCTTCGAGGGGTACCTTGTTAGGGGTGGTAAGCGGTGAGTATTAGTGTGTCACACGCTCCCCCCCCCTTTTTTTGACCCACCAATATCTCGTGTAGTTCATGCATACATTGTATTTACCTAATATTAAGGTTGAGTTTAAATGAAATGAATATTAGCATCATGCCACTAGCCTTTTTATTACGTGCTGATGTCATTAGAGTTTAGGTAAAATATTAGTTAATATTATTGAGAATAGAAGATTTTTTTCCCAATTAAACAAGAAACTCATCTAATTATTATAAATATATCGCGGTTGTCATGGATATTCGAAATAACCTAACAATTGCTTGGGTAGGCAAATGGTAATGTTCTCTTTTGTATATTGTGTATATATTTTTGTTTTATATATCATACCCAGTGTCCACCTACACCCCCCGTGACAAAGAGGGGGAAAGTGTATTGTGGGTACATCGTTCTACGGTTGTTCTCGGAAACTACCGCACTAGTGTTGTGTCCTGTCGGTTTGTCATCACCCAGTGATGGGATATAATGTTCCTCCTTTTCTGTGATTTTCCTCGAACAATCAAACTTGAAGGACATGTGTGCAATAAAGGGACGAGATCTTGACTGACAATCCAGCACAGAAGTAATGAACTCCATCTATTTTGTATAGTCAGTCCACGATCAATAAATTACAGCAATTAACTTTGTCTCTTGTCCTAATTGATAAAAATAGAAATCAATTGAAAGAGAAAAAAAAGACAGAAAATTAAGTTATTGATATAAATTAGTATTGTGTTCATATTATTTCGTAAAACCCAGCACGAACTTAGCTCAAATAAATTATAGTAGAAAAGAGCACAGCATATGCGTGGAGAGAGAATATGAAACACCCTTAAAAGAACCAACCGTTGTTTTATTCCTAATCTCCCCGACATCAGCAATCCAATCTATTGCGGGAGTGACCAAAGTGAGTGAAAGTTTAGGGGACACGATAATAGGTCAGTGTTTTAGCAGCTTTTATAGCAAAAAGGGGTTTTAGATAAAATAACTAAAATATTTCTCCCATAGAAACACAGAGTATAATTTTATTCACATGGTATTATCCACAGTTGTTCAATATCTGCTATGAGCATAGTAGCATTATATGATAACTTTTTAAATAAATAGAAAAGGTTGTCATTAAATTTCATGACATTCTTGACAAATATTCAAGATCTGTTGACATCACCATGTGAATAAAATTAAACCTTAAAGTTGGTAGTTAAGATTTATTTGATTTATTTTTACCAAAATAATGTTTTGATATAAATACTGAAAAAACACCGACCTTGTCTCGCATCCCCTAAGTTCCTACCTTAAACCACGAATTCAAAGGGATCTTATTTCGATTCCAGGTGGTTCGTATTTGTGGTTTCATATTCTTACTGAAGATATTCACATGCTTGATGTTGGAGCCGCAAGGTTTAGTAATGAGAGTTGTTTTATTAGCTTAATCTATTTTGTAGGTAATTGACCTATAATTAAATCTAGATCAATCAACATAACTATAGGCTACTATATTTATAAGACAGTTACCAAGATTGGCACTACCTGTCAAACATTAAGATGGAAATCATACTGCCTTAAATATGAATATATGCATGATAGAAAATATATAAACTAAATTAAGTTTAAGAAAACTTTATTCCTATGTTGATTCGAGTAACTTAAATTTTCAAGAGATAATAAATGAGTCAGAAAGTCTGTAGGTTGATGACATCTCACCTGCTGTCAAAGAATATAAAACTCAGAATATATAAAACAATCATTTTACTGGTTGTTCTCTATGGCTGTGAAACGTGGTATCTTACCTTACATAACAATAAAATTAGGCTGCTCTAAAACAAGGTGATTAAGAAGGATTTGGCCCAAAAAGAGATGAGGCCACTGGGGGAATGGAAGAGGTTACATAATGATGTGTTACATACCCTGTACACATAATAAGATATTGTTAGTACAATAAAGTCTCGTATATTACAGTGGGTAGGACATGCAGCGCGAATGGGAAAATCTTATTAAAGGTATTGACTGGCAAACCTAAAGGGAAGAGACAGTTTGGAAGTCCTAGACGCAGATGGGAGGATAACACTAGAATAGACCTGAAAGAGATAGGATGTAATTAGGGAAACTGGATAGAACTACCTCAAAATATGGATAGTTGGCGTATTTGTGTAAGTGTGGCAATGATTTTTCGAGTTCTTAATGCCATAGAGTAAGTAAGACCTAATAGACCCAGAACTACCACCTCTTACCTTATCTTCAAGATCACGTTACAAATCACTTGTTTACGCAGAGATGTTAAGCGCTTATCGTCTTTCTAGAGAGGGGTATGTATTTGTTAACAAAGAAACAAGGTGCATCTCGCAAGTAAAGATTACCGTTTAAGGATTTAAATCACTTTGTGAAAATCTCTTTCCAAGAGAAATAGTGAAAATTCTAAGCATTTATTACTATTCGAATGAATCTTGCCTGGAGACTTATGTAAAGAAAAGATACTGAATATCTATTCAAATCCTTAACAACGACATTTTTTTTTAAATATATATACATAATATAGAGAATTGTATTGCTTCCCAAAGAAAAGCGAATCAGATAAAGAAAGATAAGGAAATATATGAATACACATTATCTTTTTACACTCTCCAAATATATTTTACACATATTTGTTGTTGAAACTTAATTTTTTATCAAGGATTTTAAGGATAAGAGTCTAAGTTGGATTAGATAAGATTAGGAGTCTACAGTCCATCAGGTCTGGAAAACATTGTGGACCAACAATCAGGTACTCAAAGATAATATTGAGGATCTACAGTCAGGTAATGATCGATAATATTGTGGACCAACAATCAGGCACTACTTGATAATGTTGTGGGTCTACAGTCAGGCACTACTAAATAGCTATGTAAGCAATCAGTCAAGTACTAATGAGGCTACGAAAATTGTTGTGCCCAATATATAAAATGGGTCTCACTACTTTTAAATGGATAACGGGTCCCAATATTTTAAAACGGATGGTTAAAATGAGTTCGTGTGCTATGTACCTGGCTGTAGTTTGAAACCTATCACTATACTTGATGAATCTAAGCATTACCTATGATAGTAGTTCTGTTCCAAATTTATATAGTGCCTTTTTGTTTGCACTGTTGGAAGTTAAAGAGTAAAGAGCAGTTTTTTTACGGTGTTGGCCTACATAACATCGGATCTCAGCTACACAGTGCAGAGAAATCCGTTACAATGGAAGCTGGGACAAGTCAAAAGAATGAAACGATGTTTTTTATTTCATGGCTATAAGTTTAGATATCGCAAACTTCTAAAGGATGGAATTAAATGTTGGACTTGCACTGTAGAGCATAACTATGTAAAGCCAGAGGAACAAAAAAAGAATAGACAACGGCTAAGTAATTCTATAAAAAGGAAAGCTGTTGAAGATATTTTGAGCAGATCGTCTTAGATCTTACTCACGGAATTAAGGAAGGCAGATGTACCCACTTTGACATCTCAGGATGCCATGTGAATTAAGAAAATTATATACCTAATGCAGTACTACAATTCAGCCTAACATAACTAAAAGTATTACTGAAACACAATATTTACTAGATAGAATGATAATACCGAATCATTAAAACAGAGCAACTTGTTATATCGCTACACTCAAATTTAGCAACTTGCCCAAAACTGTTTCCCCGTCAAACACTTGAACTGAGAAACTTTTTGGTCTTTCATTATTGCATTACTTTTCTTTTTTATGCTATTTGTAAGTATATTTTTCCATGATTTTAATGAGAGTTTTCAAGCATAAGTACAATTATTTAAAATTAAAATATGACATAAAATTGATATAAGCAATTTAACATTTTTAACTCAAATGGGAAACCTAAAATAACAAAACTTTCCATAAATGGAAATTGTCAGCTGCAGGTGTCTATGATACACAATGACTCGAACCAAAATAATTTACCGCTGCTTTGTACGATACACACTTAACCAAATTCAATCTTCTGATCTCACCATTTTGAAATTTATTTATTTTATTCTGAATAAACTATTGCTGTTTCTTGACCTTAGTGTCCGTTTTAAAAGAAGCACAACTTGAGACGCTATTTGGTCTTAAGTAAGTGTCCATTTGCCTTTAAAGTTTTTTTTTTTTATTACAAACATGAAAATATTAGGTTGTGAGGAATAACATGACGCGTTAAATTTTGAGTGGAAGCTCTCACACGCGTACGTTGTTCTCAACAAGTCCACAGATTTTTCCGCCCAGATGGAAGGGGGAACGGAGGTTCTTCACTTCATCTCTATAATTATTCTTGATGTAGTCCACGAATTTCGTTAGCCGTTTGCCATATGGTTGCACGCTCATGAGGTCAGAAAAAGCTTCACCAACTTCTTCAGAGTCAATATAATACAGACCAAATAAATAATGGAGCCACTTTCCCTCGTCTGACTTTTCATCTTTATACGCTGTTGACAAGCTTGAATGCCGAATCTTCCTCCACCTGAAAAAAATTAAATATAAAAGTTTCCAATAATATCAAAGTGTCTATTATATGCCAAGGCAGATAGTTGATTGATTAATATAGTTATAATTGCTATCATGATTCCAATTTTCGTGAGTCAGATGGACTTTTTGAAAATTGTTCATAGCTAGCAGCTTAGCCAGAGTTAAGTATATATATATATAAATGGTGTCAAGTTACTGGTTCAAAATGTACTTACCAGGTCTGGGAAAGGTAAAAAGACAACCAATGAGTTTAATTTCCTGAAATTCTGCACGCAAAACCTCGTGGGTCGCTCGCTCAAAATCTACCACAACTGCTTTTGGTTTGAAGCTCACGATTCACATGTATCTTATTACATTCTTCTTTGATCATATTAAATATGTGAAAATATGATTTGTGTCTTCTTGTCTCGTAGCAGACAGAAAACTAGTGGAATATACAACCCATCAGAATATCCATGAATGGTAAATAATTTTAAGAAGTACTTTAGTGTGCACTCGAAAGTACCATCAATTAAAATGATATCTCGCTCGAACAAGAATTTTAGATTTGAACTGCAAGAAAATATCACCATACTATTTACTCTCTCATTACTGATTAAAAACTCTTTGTTTTTCATTATTTTCACTGGCATTGTATTAAGTGCTTCATGGACTTAATATGCACATTTTGGAATATTAGGTAAACATTGTAATCTTTCATGTGTGATATTATTTATAATATAAACATGTCCTTTCTTGTTAGCGAGCTAACAACAAGAGTCTGCTGCTCAATTCCCTTATGAATTTGCTTTGTTGGTCTTTCGTCTAGATCTCCCTAGCCTTTCCTTTTTATAGTGGTGGAGATAGATTGGCGATAAAGAACTACGTCAGTCATAAATTCATATGTATGAATTCCTTCTACCCAAGAAATGTGGTGATGTTTCCTATCGTGAAAAGCTTATCATTACAATAATGTTTGGTACATCTACCACACCGTCCTTCAATAGTTTTGATAAACCGATATGACTTGTATTGAAAGTTTTTTGTGAATGGGAATTGGTTTACCTCTTTCAATGAACATAGTCCAGATTACACAACTTTCTTGCATCACAAAAAATATTATACCACAAAATATTAAAAAATAATAACACCAGTGATAATGTACAAACTAATAAAGAATGGCATAGGCTAAACTATGATCACAAAAAAAAAATCCCAGATACATTCGAAATAAGCACAAATAACAAATTAACTCTAGGATTGTCAGATGGGATTCTCAGTTTTAGTGAGCCACACTTGCGCGTTCCAAAGTGCAAGTTGCTCATCCCGAGTGTGTGGATTATGAGACCCCTCTCGACCCTTTTTCGCTGTAAAAAATGCTGTTCAGTTCACGTGCAGCCGGTAATACAAAGACACAAAGATGAACCATTTATGTGGTTTAATGATAAGACCTCAAATATAGTAGTTTTTTCAAACCCATTTCATCTTCTTTTGTTATAATGAATGGATTTTTCAGAAGTTATCCCAAGTTTTTCACACAATCTTTAATCATCCACAGACTTGTAGATGTTGTGTACGTACCACTTGTATTCTGTTTGTTACCGGACAAGGAAAGAAAAGGTTGTGCAGAAATTTTCTCCCGTGTTGCTACCTAGTGCATCACACGTGATTTGACCCTTGACCCTAAGTGTATGTGTATATGTATATATATATATATATCAAAACATCTGTACACAAAAATTCTCGTACTGTATAGCCCTCCATCAAAATCCTAGTTAACGCTAATAGGCTGACGTAAGACGGGACCCATTTTACGTATACCCTTTTAACAAACCGGGACCCATCTTACCTATACCATTTTTTATTACCGGGATCCATTTGATATAATTTTGGCGGACGGGACCCAATTTACCAACCCCGGTACCAATAGATATTAGTGTGGGTCTACAATCGGGCACTATTAAATAATAGTGTTGGTCTACAATCAGGCACCACTATAGAATAGTGTGGGTCTACAATCAGGCAATACTAGCTAAAATTGTGGGTCTACAATCAGGCACCACTATATAATATTGGGGTCTACAATCATGCACCACTATATAATATTGTGTGTCTACAATCAGGCAATACTAGATAATATTGTGGGTCTACAATCAGGCGATACTAGATAATATTGTGGTCTACAATCAGGCGATACTAGATAATATTGTGGTCTACAATCAGGCGATACTAGATAATATTGTGGTCTACAATCAGGCAATAATAGCTAAAATTGTGGGTCTACAATCCGGCAAAATTAGCTAAAATTGTGGGTCTACAATCAGGCACCACTATATAATATTGGGGTCTACAATCATGCACCACTATATAATATTGTGGGTCTACAATCAGGCAATACTAGCTAAAATTGTGGGTATACATTCAAGCACCACTATATAAAAGTATGGGTCTATAATCAGGCAATACTAGATAATATTGTGGGTCTAAAAATCAGGCAATACTAGATAATATTGTAGGTCTACAATCAGGCAATACTATATAAAATTGTGGGTCTACAATTAGGCAATACTAGATAATATTGTGGATTTACAATCAGGCAATACTAGATAATATTGTGAGTCTACAATCACGCAATACTATATAATATTGTGGGTCTACAATCAGGCACCACTATATAATATCGTGGGTCTACAATAAGGCAATACTAGATAATATTGTGGAACTACAATCAGGCAATACTAGCTAAAATTGTGGGTCTACAATAAGGAACCACTATATAATATTGTGGGTCTACAATCAGGCAATACTAGATAAATTTGTGGCTCTACAATCAGGCAATACTAGATAATATTGTGGGTCTACAATCAGGCAATACTAGCTAAAATTGTGGGTCTACAATAAGGCATTACTATATGATATTGTGGGTCTACAATCAGGCAATACTAGATAATATTGTGGGTCTACAATCAGGCAATACTAGATAAAATTGTGGGTCTACAGTCAAGCACTATTATATAATATTTTAGTTTTACAATACAAATTTTTTATCTAAGTTCTTACAAATATTTTATTTAAGTAATTTTTATCTTAAAGTTAATAATGCCTTAGTCTAAGGAGCAGCTTCAATTAGTATTTTTGTATTAAATGAACCTTATTTTGTGAAAAGAGGTGATGGGGAAACAACCGTTATAAACCACATGTGCAAAACCATCACTATTAGGCCTAAGCCCAGCCAATTATCGATCCTCGAACCAGACAATCCAGTATATTATGAGCCTGACATCTCAGACTACGTTATCACATATTTAAGGTACCAGTGATATCATATACATGTTTGCTTCAATACATATATTAAACTAAAGAATTAATCTTTTTTCTAGTTTACGTGCGTAATTTTTTCATGTTTATGGGATAACAGCAATATTAAAAATATAATTCTTCAGAACTATTTGAAACCGAATCAATTAATATGCCTATAAGGCACAATTTTACTGGGATGTTGAGGATACATTAACAGGATTTAATTTTTAGTGGTTAGGGCACAAGAGTTTCTGGAGAAGTTTCTGCCTTGATGGTTTCCCAAAATCGTGTGTTGTCACATGTCTTCCCGCTCAGTTTTAGTTCAAAGTTTGATTTTATTCTTGTAATATATATCATTTTCTGTGTATTTAAAAAAAAATGTGTGATATATATTTATTTAATGAGCCTGTATTTTATTTCCAAGATGGCAGCCTAAATGGGTGACATTTTTTATGTTAATTTGTTTTTTTATATATCTTATCGATCTAGAAGTGTAGTTTTGTTTATTTGGCTCGAGAAATTTGTATATCAACCTAAACTAATGTAAAAGTGTCCGTAATCCATTATTGTCTATTTTTAGTTTTATTTAACTTGAAACTTATTTTCCTCTATTGAATTTAACTTCTGACTTTTAAGAACTGAGGACGTTTCTAATATTTTTGTCTTATAAAGTTTTGTTTTAGTTTTAGATGAATTGTACATAGCTGCTTACTTTTGAAGAATTGCCGTAAATGCTTATGGATTGACATGGTTACGAATTACGTAGTGTGTTTGAAGAGAAATGTCTATTTTGTGTTTTATTTACCTTGAAACTTATTTTATTCAATTGTGTTTAACTTCCAGCTTTTAATAACTGATTACGCTTCTGCTATTTTTTTTTTATCTTACATTGTTTTGTTTTAGTTTTAGATGAATGTATGCCTACTTTTGAAGAATAGTCATAAAGGCGTATAGATTGACATCATTATGAATTACATAGTGAGTTTGAAAAGGAAATGACTTATGTACAAAACTTGACAAAAATGCTCTACTAAATATTAAGGTTTATACTAATGAGCGCGCAAGTTATGGGAAAGTTTGATTTGTATCCCTTTTTTAAAGAATCACAGAACAACCCATAGAAGACTTTTGCTTAAAACAGTGTACCACAATAGATGTTACAAAGTTATCCCTCATCCCTAAAAGCTTCAAAGAGCAGAGAAGTGATACTTTATTTCAGCATCACTTATGTAAAAAGGGGTAATCCATCAAAATCCTCAAGTAGTAAAATTGAGAGTGAAAGCTATAAAACTAGAAGTTCTGTGTTACTTATCGGAGAAAGGCAAAGTGTTTTAAGTTTGAACAGCACAATTCAAAATAACCGTTCTTTGTGTCAACAGTATCATTGAGAGAAAGATTATTGTTTCGAAAGGGAAACACAAAACGCAATGCCCTCCAAGAAGCATTAGTACTGATCAATGAACCACATGACTGTATAGCTATGGACATAGTTTATCATCGTAACTGTCTTAATAGATGAGTAAATTAAATAGCAATGAAAGATAAAAATACGTGATATATAACAAATAAAAAGTATATACTACATCACGTCACATAAATATTGCAAAATATGTTTTCAATGCTCAAAACATCGTCACTATGAATGAAGTCAATCAAGAATACAATAAATTATTGCTAGAATACGGAGTTTATAATGAGCCAGATGATCGTAAAAAAAATACTTAAAACAGCTGACCAGAATGCATATTACAGAAGAAGAATTTTTCAAATCACCTCGTGCAAACGAGAGGGAAGGCGAACTAACAAGGACAGTTTTCCAAAGCCATAGAATAAAAGTGAAATTAATGAAGAGGATGCAAAGTGTTTGTCTACGGTTGCAGTTATTCTATAGTGTGAAATCAGTAGCAACAACATTTGGAAATCAAGGGGTCACTTACGTATTTTAAGCCCTCATTTTAACTCTATTCATTTTTGAAGTTGCTAATTGTAGGGACCAAAAACCGCCGGCTGATGGAAAACGTAGTGATGATATTGAGAGACTTCAAATTAAAAGATGATTTTCATGATAACTCTCTCTCCCACATTGAGACAAAAGCTCAATTAGTAGAATACCTTGTCAAACCAATATTGAATTGTTTTATAGCTAGTGTTTTCAATATTGTGGTTGGCTATGGAACCCAGACATATGGCAAAAAACCAGGTATCTGAGGTGTTAAGATAAATGGGGAAACCATTTCAGAAAAATAAACTCAGAACACCATGCTCACATTCAGTAATCCTGACATACTCCAGCACAACAGACCATACGAGGCGGACGCCATAGTCCATGTGGCCACACATATGACTGTAATACAATTAAAATAGCTATGAAATTTGTCTAACTGAATCTTTTATTTTAAAAACAACATATTATAAAATATGAACAAAAATAATTAGTGTTATATATATATATAACACTAATTAATAATAAAATAATTAGTGTTATATATATATATATATATAAATAACACTAATTATTTTTGTTCATATTTTAGTGTTATACATTAGTGTTATATATATATATATATACTGTATATATCACAATTATTTTTGTTCATATTTTAGTGTTATATATTAGTGTTATATATATCTATATAACACTAATTATTTTTGTTCATATTTTATAATATATATATATAATAAAACATACATCGGTGGTCACATGATTTAATACGTCACGCTAAATTTATAATATATTTCTGGTGATTGGCATGCTAAGTTCCCTGACCAAAGGAATGGACCTTCCGTAAGATAGAACAAATAATAATTGCAGTATTTATAAAATACAGCTTTAAATACAGATAAAGCTGTATTTTATAAATCTTTCATCTACATCTTTAAATACATTATCTGTATCTTTACACGTATATTCCTGAATAAATTGGCAGATTTAATTTACTGTTGTTTTATTTGAATAAAATATTTATCCAGTTAAAAAAAAATCATGGGCTGAAACAAATAGTGCATTTTATCGTAGTTTGGAGACCACTGTTCCAATTAATCAACTGTTTCCCTGTAATTATTCATATTTGTCGAAATTAAAAACCATTTGGTATATTTCTATGTGATCCTAAGCACTTACAAATGAGTTATGAAAACAATATATTTTGAATTTCCAGGTCATTAGGAGCCATAAGATGATATTTTTTGCCCTATTTAGTTGCTCTGATAATGGCCGGATGAGAATAGTAATAACGCCACTTCCGGTGTATTTTAAACACGCGTCTATGGTTTAATTTTAATGAGTTTATATTTTTTTCGTAGACATAATATTATCCATTCATTTTGTGTGGTAGGCACCTTTTCTCTGAATAGAATCTTTGAAAGCATAACACCATATCTTTAATGTCCTTAAAAACCTTGTAATTTTTTACATTAGCTGGGGTTTTTTATTTTTAAATACATAAATGTGTGCATAAAAATTGTATAAATATGCTACCTTTATGGGTGCAATTCTTTTAGTAAGTAAACACATTGAAACCGTGTAATATACTTTCAATCATTCGAAATGAGCTGTTTAAAGTTTCTGCAGTTAGTTTTATTTCTAGTGATTGCATCAAATATTGTGGTATGGTTATTAATAATCTAATACAGTATATAATAAAAAGCATGATTTATTGTTTTAAAAGTGGAAACTTTATTTGTAATTTATAATACTTGAATTTTCCTACGCTATCATTATAATGGACCAAAATTTTATTACTCAGACACATTAATCGCAGATATTATATAGCTCATTCATAGACCCGTTATTAACCACTTAAATAAATTAAAAAATAATTAAATTAAAAGCTTATTTTCAATAAATCTCTAGTCTGATTCACTATACATTAAATCTTCTAGTATGCGCTAGATAACGTTGTTACTTTCATTGGTCTGTCTAAGTCTCACTTAATACTCTGAAAAATATGAAATTGGTAGAGGTATGAACGATACTAGTATTAATACTCAATACACAGCAAGTTCCTGTGATGAATAGAGTGAAGGTGTCACTTGTAGGGCCAGTTGGCTTATGCATTTCGGTGGGCTTGGCAGACTAATGTGCAATAGTAACTTGTGACTCGGTGAGGAAACTTCCTCATCACTTATTTACCTAAACTGTATATCATCTCTGAGAGAATTATATTAGTACTAATTGGGAAACAGCATTGCCATTCGCTTGTTTTAGTGTGGTCAATCTACCCTTAAAGATAGAGCACATTTTGCAACACTAGTTTGTCGAAATTTCCAGTAGCTAGCTCCTCCTAACCCTAGCCTTCCGGCATTACTGAAAGTGAGGAGACTTTGCTACAGTCAATAGAGAACAATGGACAAATATATTTTCTTCATAAGACCTGCAGTTTCCTCAGTGGTGATATTAGGTGTAGAAGTATTTTTCAGTGCTGCCTAGGCTTTACAGTTGACGGTGAAATTGTTAATCAAACCAACCTTCGGGTTGAGTACTATACATACCTATTTTTAACACCTTAGATTTGAACTAAATTTTATTTTACTTAACTACATTTTATTTCAAATTTATAAGCTTATTATATGTTGCATTTCAAAACGGGAATTTAACTCACGACTTTTAGCTTGGAGCGCTAATACTCTTAAGACTCGGCTACTCAGGGCAGTTTTTCATCCAAGTTTCTTCAAAATAGGTTATGATATGTTGTCCCAGATGGAACTCGCATATCTCTGTATCAAGAAAATTGCCCTGTGAAGCCACAAGTAGGGCCTACCAGGTTCAATTACTATGTCAAGTAGGGGTTTATTTAACATTTAATTGATTCATGTTAACGAATGGTACATGATTCGAACAAAGTGATAACTTAACTACTTTTCTTATGAAATGATCTACTAATTTGTGTTTCTTGGTGATTAGGTTGGTAAAAATAAAAAAGAAACGTTTCAAACTGTGGTTAAATATGGAATGGATTGCAGCAAGGAACTTGGTAAAAAGTTAACGCCTAGTAAGTAGGTTTTTTTTTTAATATAATATAATCTTGACTAAATATCAAATTGCTTACTAATTTTAGTTACTCATTGCTAATTTATAAATAAACAAAAGTTTTTTCTTTTAATTATTGGTATGATCAGAAAGTTTTAGAACCACATCACCTGTAAGATGTTTTTGATTGTGAAAATAGCGGTGTTTCAATATTAGTTCGGTCTGGCTATCAATTTTTTTTTAAATAGATATATTTTATAATACTTTAGTCCCCCTTAAATTTATGTTTAAATTTTTTATATAAAATTAGGTATTTATAAAATATGCATACTATATTATGTTGTATTCATTAAGCCTCATCACTCAAATATGTTATTTTATACAGTGCCTGAATTAAAATTAATAATTGGAAATTTAATATAAATATTTTGTCAATATTTATTCGTTACTAATTATAGAAAGTGTGTTTGAAAAAGTATATATTTATAGTCTTTGACTACGGCTTAGTTAACAAATCAAATTTTTACTATAAAAATATAGTTTTGATTTATATCTACATACAATAACAAACACCTAAAAATACTATCCATGCCATACAATTTACTATTTTATTCAGACATTATCTAAATTATTATTATTATAGTATTTATGTTTTATACTATTTTACTATCTCCATATAAGATATATTTTTTTACGGTGTATCCTAAAATAATGAAAAAATGTTCTTGTATTATTTCAGCTGACATTCAGCAATCACTTAAAAAAGAATGCCCAAGCAGTCCTGACGGAAAAGTAAGTATTGCCCTTTTAATTATTTTTCTATGTGGGCGCTAAGAGTAAATGACCCATATTAGAATGAATAGAAGGCAAGTAAGTCAGAGTTAAAATAAAATGGGGCGGGCCCCCTCAAGTTCATCCAGACGGGATTTGAGATTTGAACTTTCCATCAATGCCACCAAGAGATTGTTATGCAGCTCTAATAAGATTTAATTATTTTACTATCGTTCACTTCTTTATCTTAAGTAAAAAACTTAAGGGTTGATTTGGAGTTATAAACACCCGGAGCAGGGCATGCACCATCTGGTAAAAACTCCATGTACGAAGGGAGTTCAGGGGATGTGGTTGCCCCCCATTGCCCTTTACACTGATTTTTTTTGAGCGAGTGCAAAATAACCTAACAATTTTTCTGAAAAATGTATTTTCACATGCCTTACAGGGTTATTTTACATGACACAATTGACATTAAACAAAGAGCCTTACTTTATTTTTGTAGGAAGTTGCGATAAGGATTTTATCGGCGATGGAAAATCTATCAACCTCAGCTGGTTCTAAAACCACAGATACTGGGTCCTTAAATGAGCACTTTACCTCAAGACCAACAAGAGTTAATGCTTTACTCTAAAAGCAACTAAATACATATTTTATTCTACTTTGAAAAAATCTAAATAAGAAATAAAAAGTTTGTATAGAACATTAATGATATTTAATACAATAACGTCTCATTATTAATTTTTAACTTATTTTGTCTGTTTCAGTGCATCATTGGCTGCACATTAGGAAAGATGGGAGTGGTGAGTAAAAGTGAAATTGGAAAAATGACAGGATAAAAGTGGGATAGCGCCATGTAAAAGATTACTAGGCGAATAATTGATTTTACAATAGCATGAATGGAATTTTGAAATAAAATCTAAAATGACTTATTAAGTGCCTGGAATAGTATAAAAGAGACCGTGGTTGATTGGTCGAAAGATGTGTGTGGGTTTTCGGCGGTGGTAAACTTATAAATCAAAGGAGTATTGAAATGAACAGGTGAAAGAATCTATGAGAAAAAAAGAACAAAGCATACAAACGAATGATTTTGGGAAGAGTGAAACAAAATTTAAGAGGTTGTGGGGCATATACAAAGAAAAAGTATTAATGCAATAGAGTAATAAAGAAGAGTAAGGAGCAAATGAGATTAAAATAAGGAAAAATTATGCAGCGAAATAAGAACCAGTTCTGGAAGTGGGTAAAAGGGACAAAACAAATAATGCAAAGAAAGATCAAATGGCATTCGGAACAAAAGTGATGATGTGATCTGGAATGATAACAGTATATGATAGAAATAAAGGGAGTATTGTGTTCAATTGTATGGCGAAAGCGTAGAGAAAGAGGCCTAAAATAGGAAATATATTATGATGAGTGAAAGAATTCACAAGGCTGAGGTGTTAAAAGATAAAAATTTGTTAAAGAACGCCATAGCTGCGGATATAGATGTGATAATAAGTGAAATGATTTAGTGTAGGGGCTTGGCATTATTTGCCAAATTGTGTGAGTTTCTCAATGCGTGTGCTGAGATTTCAAACGTACCTAGTGTCTGGAAGAATTCTGTCACTGTTCCTTTGTACAAAGGCAAAGGAATTAATAGTAAATGTAAGAATTTTAGGGCAATGAAAGTAAAACGTGCGTTAGGCTGAATGGAATTTTGAGAGCATGGTTTGACATTGAACAGGGTGTAAACAAGGTTGTGCTATGTCTCCATAGTGGTTTAATGTATTCATGGGTAAATGTACGAGTGATGCTTGTCAGGACACAGTTGGTGTACAAATTGACAATGGGAATGTGAGAGCGTTACCATTTGCGGATGATGCCATATTAGTGGCGGAGATGAAAGTGACTCTCAGAGTGCATTAAATCGTTTGATGGTGGTGACAGGTAGAATGTATATTCGTATAAATGTCTCCATTACAAAGGTGATCGTTTTGATAAGTATGAATAAGGAAATGATTGTCAGCTTAGCTTACAGTGCAAACTGTTGCAAGGGAATTATCATGTGTATCTGAAAAGAATATTCTGTGAAAATGAAAGAATAGATGGTGAAATCGAAATACGGGTGAATGTAATTCGGAGAGTAATTGAATGTATGTGTTCTCTTGCAAAGAATGATATGAAATAGAAAGAGGAAATATGACAATTGATTTGTGGATGTGGAGCGAGGGTTTTTATTAGGATGTACATAAGAGCATGGTTAATCCAGATGGAATGAGATATTTACAAAATGCGTGTGGAAAAACTTGTAGGGACAGAGTCAATAATGAATGGGTGCTGAAGGAGTGCAGTTTGAAAGTGAAGCCAATAGATTGATGCTAAAAAAAAAGTGTGCTACGTTGGCTTGGGGATGTTGTGAGGATGAATGTGGATCAAGTGACGAAGCTAATATATTAGGGTATATTATGTGGATCATAAGAAAGGAGTAGGTCATGAAAGACGTGGTTAATAGTTGTAGATGCATGTGTAAAAAAGAAGAAACATTAAGATTCTTAAAAATACTAGAACATGTATGCTCAGTGTACGGATGTTGTTGAAGTGAAGAGAGTATACAAGGATAGGGAAGTGTGGAGAAAGTTAGTGAAGATGGATTAGGAACTGAGTTGTTTTCTTAGCTATGAACACAAGTTTTTGCCTACCCCGTAAGGGAAAAGAATGATTATACATGTATGTATGTATGTATGTATGTATGTATGTATGTATGTATGTATGTATGTATGTATGTATGTTAGTATGTATGTATTTATTTGAGTATATTTCTCCTTTAAAATTATAAAAATATCCCCAAAACAATTTGGACATGTTAAGAACAAGTTAAATCGTATTGTTTTCCTGGATGGGAAGTTACCGACTGATCGTATGAATAGAAGTAGAAAAGTTTTTTTTAGATGCAATAACGTCAATAGATCGTGGAAATGCACAGATCCTTATACGAGTAGTATAATAAAATGAAATATAAAAAGAACGGGATTTTGGCATCAAATCTAATAGATAATTAATTTTAGATTATTACAATTTTTAAAAAGACTAAAAATCGATATGGTAAATTATGATATGAATATTATTATTATATTTTACCTAATACTTTATAACTTAAGCTTAGTAACTATGTAAGTTAAATCTATTATTTTAAATATAATACGATGCAATACGAACAATTTGTGAACATAATAGTACTGAATTCATTACAGTAATTATTAGTGTACAATTATTAGATATTAAAATTAATTTACTTTTTAGGTAGAAAAAAACATAGTTTAATTGGCAAATAACAATATGGATACGTTGGCCACGTGGTATAATGCGTTACTCTTGCATAAGAATAGACTGCTCATGACGGGAATATCGAGGATCGAATCTCGATTTGGTGAAACAAGGGTGGTTTTCCAAAATGGTTTTTTACTCTCCTTCCACAAGAAAATTTGAGTATACTTCCCATTAATATAATAATCCGCATCCATAAAACCATTAGCGTATTACCAAAATGGGTAGTAAGATGTGGGGCTAAAGAAAAATATACTTTGATGCGGTAAATTTTTGAATAGCTTAAACTAATTATATTTACGATTTATTATACTGAACCCATCTTTGTGCAGATGAAGAACGGAGCGTTTGATGAGCAGGGTGCCAAAAAAATGATGGACTCTGAATTCAAAAAGGAGTCAGAGAGAGTTCAGAAAATGGCAGAGCTTAAGGCATGTTTACAAAAGGGTATGTATCAAAGACAAATTATTGAAAAAAAAACATATATTTTTATAGGTAGAATTTATCTGTATTTTACCCGCGTAGTTAGTCGAGTGGTTATCAACGCGGCGTCAACTGGATCTGGCATTCCAGTGGTTTGATACCTCGATGCCCTATCCATCTTTAACTGCCTTCGTTGTATATTGGTCAGGGCACTTGACAGCGGACCTAAAGGTCCGGTATGTATGGGTGCTATTTGACTCAACAAACGTATTATTTAATACCCATATCAATTCAACTTGTAAAACATTATTGTAAGTTAATTAAAGTAGTGATTTTGGGCGCCATATTGAAAAGAATAATACAATAATTGAGGGGAAAAATTGCACCCTAAATTTTCAAAATCTAAATGATTTTTTCTATAATTTTCGTCAAAAACATCAAACTTGAGACAGAAATCGATCGGGAGCCATAATTAATGATATTTGATACCATACTATTGAAGATTTATTTGAAAATAAATATATCTGTAAATTGTTTTTCGTAATAAATAAGAATACGTTTTTATTTTTAAAAGTTAAAAATAAATTTATGATAGTTTACAACAACTCATTTAAAAAATTTAAAGTTAGTTAAATTTATTTAAGCAATTTTGTTTAAAATTGGTATATAGATAGTGGTTAGTGTGCTTAACAAGATGGTGTGTTTTGTTTTTAGACAAAAACCTACTTAGTGTTAGTTTACTTAAATTCCAATATTGAAAAGCTGTATCCAAGCTTTAATACACTATATTAGAAAGTTTGTGCAGTAGTGTAATAACATGTATGTATTTTTGAAGTTACTGATGCGTGGTGCTGGTTATGACAGTGCCTTTACAATACAATTTTCATAAGGAGGGCTTTATCTGACAGCTAGAAAGGCTACTAGACATAATTTCCCGTTAACAAACGTCAAGTCGTATAATCTGCAGTTATTACCTTTTATAAATATTATCTAAACCTATACAATAGCACTAGTAAAATTACATTAGTTTCAGCCAGAAAAATTCTGTATCTTCTAAATAAAAAAACCTTATTAAAATTGTATTGAATACAGCCGACTTACCTAAGACATCACAATGGTGAGAACGTATGAAATGTAAGTTGATTGTAATTAATAAGCCCCTTATTAAAAAAACGTTCTATAGAACACGTTACTATATAATAGATGTTTGTTGTTTTGGAGTCCATTGGATTACCCAGTCAACCAACATGCCAAAATAAGATATTACTTTTTATATATATTATAGATAACAGGATTAAATGCATTTAAATCAACTGGCTTGAATAGACTGAGATAATATAGAATGTTTAAAATGTTTATATATTTTGTTAGTAACCAATTTATTGGTGTTTCTCCAAATTTAAAATAAAAAATAAAAAGTATAGTTAGATGCCACCAGAAAATACAAATTAAAATATGGACTGTAATGTGTTTGTAAACAAGTAAATTTTTTTAATGAATTGAATAATATTGACTAAGTTGCCATATAATCATTCAAATATAAACATTTAAATAAAAAATTAACTAGCGAATATGGGTGTGGAAAACTGAGTCTTTGTGTATTTTTAACTATCTTATTAAGAAAGAAATTTAGAGATAAAATCAAGATTTAAATTCTAATAAATTTATCGTACGGAGTGAAAGTTAGTAAAGTATGTTTATTGATTATATTTAACATAAGAGTATAAATGTTCACATTTCTTCTCAATTTAGTCCGGTAAAGTAATAAGTTATTCTACTTTAAAAATGGCAAATCTTCATTCATATAATTCTAAATAAAAATAAAATATCAAAAACATATTCACCGCTATTTTGTTAATACTAGTAATAATTTTGACACAAATGTATACCCTTATTTTGGTTGGAAGAACAGTAGGGAATATTCAAATTTGTTTATTTGCGACCAATATTGATAACATTTTACTATTTTATTTGTGCTATTTTATAGGAATTGATAATATCCATCAAAAGTGACAGCTGCAGATAACAAGACTTGATGTATGAATATATTGAAATTGTTTTAGTAACTTTATAACTAACTTCTACTGTTCTTCCAACCAAAATCAACCTATAGTAGTAATTCCAAGAGCTTTATGTGATTTAAATAAAGTTTTATAAGGTATTAAAATAATTAAATTACGTATTTTTAAATGCAGAGTATATAATTGCATAGGAGAAACATAAAATTAAAGATTTTTGAATCAACACAGATGTATAAAATGTTTTCCTGTATACATATTTCACCCACATTCTCCTTTAAAGGAAACATGATTTTATAAAAAATAAAGTCAAATCTTGTTATCTTGATAGACATAACCCAAACATGTAATAACTTATTTACAGCTTGTTTTTTTTTTCCAGAAACTATGACAACAAATGACCCATGTGTATCCGGACCAACGATGTGTGCTTGTGCCAGGAAAGTAAGTGGGATCTTCCTTTTATATTTAGCTGTTTGTCTTAAGATATTATTAACATAATTCCTGAATATATTTGGCATTTTTAGAGCAAATGAATTACTGGAACTGCTATTTCTTAGAACTTTGGAATCTCATTCAAAATTCAGAGAGCTAAATATCGTACCCTAAAACTTAGAGGATCTCCAGATTCGCATCTTGTTTACGGAAAATAGTGCAATGTACCAAACTAGTGGTTTGTGGTTCAATACAATAATGAGAGCCTATGCTAAAATCTGAAACTTTTCAGCTGTTTTTATCTGGTCAACTAGACTACCATTGTTTTTATTAATAACTGCATTTTTCCCATCTTGCCACATGGCCCATCCAAGACATATTTGATTAAACTATTTTGATATAAATGAAGAATGTAGCCATTTTAGAAAACTTACCTTCATTTACATCCGTATTGAAATATAGTGAAACCATACCTTAAACGAAACATCTGGAATTAAAGCCATAGCTTTTCAATCACAGTAAAACTAAACTCTATGAGATTAAATTATCCCACGCGCAAATCGATGCGGGTAATAGTAGGTCAAATGTAAATTTTAGCAAAAATTATAAATCACTAAACCAAATTTAAAAAAAATTAAACATTTAAAATGAGTGAAAAACAGCATTAAAAACTCATTGATTTACAAAATTTGTACATTAAAATACATACATATAAAGTAGATAAATTAAGAAAACATAGGTAATTTTATTTTTATTATTTCAGACTGGTCTGATGTAAGCCTGCTCTTGTAGATGAAGAATCCTACATTGTCCAAAAGTGTTTTATGTTGTTAAATGCTTCACAATTTTTGGATGACGAGTTGCAGGGTTCTACTGAAAACTAAAAGACTCCATCTCGCTGATTAATATAATTGTTTGTGGTGGATTTTTAAATCTTTTATGATGAATGTTTGTTATTGTAAGTATAAATAAAAATATGCAATATTCTTACCCGTTACTCTTTGATTATTAATTACATATTATTATTAAGGAAAACTCTTATCAACAATGACATAGTGTTATGTTTATTGTTAATTGTTAATTAAAAACATTTTAATATCTTATCACATTTTAAAACCTACTTCTGTGGCCACATGATCTAAGGCGCTAATCTGTCTATAGACTATTCTGCTGAAGACGGGAAGATCAGGGTTCAATCCTGGTCGGGTACAATTCCTCTAAATTCAACCTTCCTAAAACTTAACACAGTGTAGTTAATACATTGGAGGTAAGATGCAGTGCTAAATAAAGAAAAATTAAAAACGTTTAATATTAATTGATTCCTATATATTATTGTTACACATAACAATTTATATCTAATGATCTTTTCTTTTATTACTGTACTCACCTATTTAAGGTCAAAATAACTTTTGTCTAGCACTTTAATAAAATAAAATAAATAAATTAGATCAGTTTCACTATGACCACCTCTGTGGTCTAGTGGTCAGCGCTCCTGGCTACCGAGTCAGAGGTGATGGGTTCATTCCCAGGAAATTTTAGGTTTATCTATGAAAGAGTGAGTCTGGAACGAGGTCAACTCAGCCTCGTGAGGACAAATGAAGAACTACTTGAATGAAAAATTAGCATCTCCGGTCTAAATAACTGGTATTAATGATCGGAGGGTTTTCTGTACCGACCACAACTGCAAATGTCAGCACTAACTCAACCAACATGTGACGGACTATCGGTCAGTATATCTCGCTTGAGTGCTGATACCGTGGAGTTTGATTTTTAAAAAGCACCGCCTCTTACTACCTTGCACAGGTCTATGTATAATTAAACTAATAGACATAATAAAGGTTGAACTTAGAGGAAGTGTAGCCACATTTTTGTAAAGGGAGAGTGAAAAACTTTTTTGTAAGTTGGTTATCAATACCATAAATTGGGTATGTATTATTTAAGACGTGTCATGAAATGTAATAAGACAGGTAGGTATATACAAGACATAGTCCAAAGCATCTTATTTAGCTACTTATTAATATATTTTTTTAATTGTAGTATGTCAACAATCAAATGGGTTTAGCTTAATAAAGGGCGTGGCAGTAAAATCCGATGCTTTTACAAATAACATTGTGTATAACTTAGGTTGAAGAAAGAAAAGAATTTCAAGTTGACTAACAATTTTAGAATGTAATTTATGAATCTGTCATATATTATTTTTAAATAACATAATTTAAGTGGTCTCTGTGAACACAGATACGTTTTTATTCGTCGTTGAAATATTGGAAATACTTTTTTTTTTTCACATAACTGGATATGAAGGAATGTATGTACCTCGTACGACACCATCAAATTATTCATAACATCTAGATATTCACTAAACATATCGAGTGTAGCTTTGGTCTGTCTACCTTGGTCCCTTGATCCTAACAGCTAGTAAAAGAGCAAATACAGTAAAAGGTTATACATAGTCTTTGCAAACCTTTTGTGACCCCTCCTGGATTAACACCGTGACCCCAGGCTTTAAATAACGGAGTTAGATTTTTAGGAACGTTTAACCATCGATGTTTGTCTATAAAGGTATATATTATCTTTCTTTGTTCAAAATTAAAATTAATTATTGTTATTTTGCACCTCATCCTACTACAATCCCAGGCTATTTACCATTAATGGGATATGGAATAGAAAGGAACATATTAAAGAAAATGCACTCTCATTTACGTGGAGGAAGAGAGGGTAACCATTTATGAAAAATCCCTCATTTCACACGGTAAATATTTGAGTACCGATATCCCCGTCGTTGGCAAATAAGATTAGATGAGCTTGACGCTTAGTCCATGCGCACGGCGATAATTGTATATATATATATATATATCCCGTCAATTTTTTAGGCCAATTACATGAAACCCGTATAAAGTTATATATGCAGTAACTGCAGTTTTTAAAAATATGTTGCATTTTATAATGTTCAGTCTTAACTTTGTTGGTATAAATTAATAATTTATGTTTTTAGTTTGTTTAGAATTAATTAAATAGTATAATCCTTGGTCCCGGCACAGATTTAGCTGATTTCCAAACCCTTCCTTCACCTCTGACAAGACATCTTGTTAATGTGGGGAATGCCAGGCCTCCGCCGTGGTTCGGATTCCACGTTAAACTGTAGGTCCTCCATTTCCTCTCACAATCACCTTACCATTTACACATTAACGTAAGTGCATATAATCCGAACGGGTAGTAAGACGTGGTACGAATAATGATAATAAAAAAAGTAGTCTAGTTTTCCATATGCTTCACTAAATAATCGCCGATTACTATCAGTTTAATCTACAAGTTTATATATTACTATAATACACTTGGAATAGCCCAATCTATATAATCTAAAATAAAAGTCAAATCCCTCTTTTTCTATTTATCAACTGACTTATATCCCCTAAAACCAGGCTTTTTATATGTTTTAGCAAATGTATCACAAAATCTTGTGTGAAACTTATATATATAAAACAGTAATCCTATGCATTTTTCAAATAATAGCTAAAAATACATAATTACAATGAATTATCCTTGATTTTTACATATCTTATGAAATTTCCATAAATGTACCAAACTGTTAGTGAAGTAGCATACAAACTACAGGGATGTTAATATAATTAATTATTAAATATCTCAATGGCTGAAACTTAAAACATGGCTGCACATTGTAGCACTCTTAACACATTATATGTTACATGTTTGCATGAAACCACCTTGAATTTATTCACGAACGTCAGCCATACAATGAGCACCGCAATTAGTGATGACGTTGAAAACATGACCTTTCCATTCACACACACACACACACACACACACACACACACATACAAATAAAAAAAAAGTTCACGAAACACAATTTGGTTAGTTTGCAAGTCATAAATGTTTTAATGTAACCACCAATCGATTCTCACAAAACAAATAAACAACTTTTGTTCATGATAGACTTCCCAACACCCATCCCCCTCTGTTTGGTTAAAATTTATAAAGTACAATTAAAGAAGCTTATTTTTTTTTTATTTCATGTTTTGTTTTTGCTATAATTTATTTAAGTCGAAAAATTACAATTGGAAATGGGAATTTAACCCTGGACACTTGGATTATCACGTCAATGCTCTACCAATGGTCTATCCAGGATTATTCCCAGGCTCAGGGTAATTCTTCACCAGTGGCGTGTCGTGAAGTGCTGCCAGGGTAAGCAGCATTAGTTTAAACTGTACCTGTGAATTGTTCACACCCCTCAGTATAATATTTGGTGGTCAGGTATCTAGGGGAAAACATTCCCGTGTGAGGAATTCAGAGCAAAGGTTATGTATGATCGGTCAAATAGGGCCCAAGCCTGTGAGAACATAGCTATCCCAAGTACAGTTTTAACCAGATCAGCTTCCCTTGAAAACTTCACGACACGCCACTGTTCTTCATTCATAGTTTAAGACGGACACATAGGTAATAAACTCGATCTACGTCTTGTTCGTAAATATTCAGTGAAAGTTTTATTTTTAATTATAATATTTACCACTTGATGGATATTACAAATACGTTCGTACCTACCAGGATAAAACGTAGTCTCTAGTATAGAGTAGACTATTGATAGAAAGTAAAAAGTATAAAATTAGTGAAATATAATCATCAATATCAATAAAACCCGTTTCGGTGGTTGCATGGTTTCAGGCAGGGGTGGGGAACCTTTTACCGCATGTCACTTCATAGATTTATCATAAGGCCCACACTTCATGTACAGTAAATTTTACCGAAACCATAAAAATATACTTTACTTAAATATAAGTTAATATCTCTTTATAAACCTATAAAGGAGCAAACGGCCTTTTACTCTAATTTTTTTCCCTTTTCATGCGTTTAATGAGGAAGAATTTCAATTTTTCATATATTTATTCGTGGGGGAATATGTATATTTTTTAAATATATAAACTAGAAAATATTTGACAGAAACAATCTTCTCGCTTTTTCTCGAGTTCTTTCTCCATGGATATTGGTTCAGTTTAAAATATATTATTATTATTATTTAGCACCGCGTCTTACTACACGTTCGGGTTATACGCTTTAAGTACTAATTAAGCTAATGTATTAGGAATTGGTAAGGTTGAATTAGAGGAAGTGAACCCTCATTTGCGTGGAGGGAGAGTGGAAAACCACCCCCAGTTCACCCAACCAAGATTCGAACCTCGATCTCCCCGTCCTCAGCAGTCGAGCTCAACACGACTAGCGCGTTAGCCAACTACGCCACCGAGGCGGGTTTTAAAGAATAAATGTAGCTATGTTTTGTGCAAGCAGACTTAAATATATATCAGAATTTGGGGAGGAGCTAGAGCTCTACATCTTTGCCATTTGACCTTATCTTACCTCTGCTTTCCTGGCGTGTGGAGGAATTCATTTCTGAGGTGGGAACACCATTAAAGCGAATTCCATTATCCCCAGAAGGTATATTGATACGTGAGAATGATGATGGTGGAAAGCAGAGGGGACCTACAGTTTAACGTGGGCTCCGAACCATGGTGAGGGCCTGGAATTCCACACATTCACAAAGCGTGAAAGCTTTCACTTTGCCAAAGGTGAAGGAAGGGTTTGGTAATCAAATAAATCAGTGCTGGAACTGGTATTTGAGTCCTGGTCTCCTAACACAGAAGTTTGACAGCTTTCCCTTAGACCACCAGGTCCCCTATATATCAAAATGTAATACAGATTATAAAATCTAATTTAAAAAACACTCAAGAATGTAGTTCTACCAACAAAACATCTCAAAAGTTAGTAAACCCCTTCATTTTCTCATATCGTACTATAGAGTTTGAGAATGTATAATTTAGAAAATATGAAGAGACATAGTCGACCAAATATGGAAAAAGATCCCACCAAACACTTAAAAATGCCAAAGGTTCCCCATCCCTGATTTAAGACATCACTCTCGCAATATACTAGACCACCTATGACAAAGAGATTAGGACTCATTTTTCCAGCCGGGTATGTTGAGAGTAGGTTTTACTAAATTGTTTTTGACTCTCCAGCCACGAAAATGCGGGTACACTTCCTCTAAGTTCAACCTTCCTTATCTCTAACACATTAGTATAATTGGTACATAGGTGCATAAACCAAACTGGTATTAAGATGAAGCAATATATTAAATCTGATATTTATGTAACATAATCAGTGATAACTGATAACTAATAATGGTATTATTGTTAATAGGACATTGTAAAAAGTAAATTATAGACATATTCTGATTGCTAGTGGGTGGATTTGTCACAGAAAAAAAAATTATCTTTCTTGATAGCTGTATTTAATATAAGGATAAGCTGGTAAATATTACGGACGACATAACCAACTTTAACTCTAGAGTTTGTGGTTTAATCCCAATCGGGTACACTGAGATTTTGTTTACTGTGTTGTTTTTTCATTCTACAAGACTTGTATCAATCACAACTTGTGAATGTGTGTGGAATCCCAGGCCTCTACCATGGTTCGGATTCCACGTTAAACTGTAGGTCCTCCATTTCATCTCACAATCACCCTACCATTACACATTAGATTAAGTGCATATAATCCGAACGGGTAGTAAGACGGGGTGCTAATAATAATAATAATAATAATAATAATAATGTTTTCATTCCTCCTCTCTCAGGTAAAGGATATACCGGTGTAAAGAAATCAGTTCCATCATCTCTCTCGATTGTTTAGTTAGAGACCTAAGTTGCCTAAAGCAAGATCTGGGAATAACCTATAAATTTAAGTTAATCATTATTAGGTCATCAATTTTGTGATTGGCTTACTGCAGCTCTCCACTTTTGCCTATCCTCGGCGGGTTTTTTTGTACATCTTTGTACCTTCTTCTACCAACATCATTCGTTATCTGATTCATGTAATACAGTCTCTCTCTTCCTCTTGAATCTCCTCCTTCCACATCTTCTACTTTTCTGTGTACCTATCTACAGTTTCCTTTCTTCATTTGCTTTTCTTATCACTTCTGTATTTGATACCATCTCTATCCACGATATTTTAAACATTCTTCTGTAGCACCACATTTCAGATGCATCTATTTTTTTCCCTTTCAATTGCACCAAAGGTCCATGTTTCACATTCATAAAGTGCAACGTAACAAACTTAATCCATTAGGAAATGTTTCCTGATTTTGAAATTTAAGTTGATTAAATTTACATTTTATTAAGAAATCTATTAACACTAAACGTATATAAAAACCTAATCTAACTCATCGGAAACGTTTTAAAGTAATTCTATTAACCGTACCCCTCCATAAAAATTGAATGCAACAAATCAAAATGATTGGCATAGTTGGAGTGCAAAGCCTCAAAATAAAGCGTATATTTTGAAAAAGAAACTACGGGAGTTTTCAGAAGATAAAAACGAGAGGGAATATTAAAATAAACTCATTTTCATTTTAAACGAGTAATAATAAACCAAAAAAAGAAAATGAATGCATCCCAAGGCTGATCCCATTTACAAAACTTTTTCCATCGCAATTTTTTTTTTTTGCCCCAAGTCTAAAAATTCAATAATCTCTCATATCTACTTCCTTCTCACGCGCTCTGTCTTTTTTTTTTTCTTTTAGATCTTCTACCTTATTTTTTCTTTTCTTTCCCCCACTTCACTTATCTACCACTTTGTACGGTTATGTCAAGCCCCGTCACTTTCAGAAAATAACATACTGTAATAGAGATTAATAATTAGATTTTATATAATTTTGTAATGAGAATTTATAATTATTTTTAAATTGATATATTACTGATTACTTCTGGTATTTTACAGGTTTCGAACCATTATCTTTATTTAGCTTTCATTGACCTAAAGAATCCGTAGGACCACTTTGGTAGAATCTGGTTTGAATCTGGGCTAGGACGGGTTATATTATTCACGTTACGCTAAAGCAAGCAAGACATCTTAATAACTACCTGTTGGTGACCTGGCGGTCTAGGGGTAAGGTGTCAGACTTCTGTGCTGGCGGCCGGGGTTCAATCCTCGGTCCCGGCACAGATTACCAAAACCTTCCTTCACCTCTGACAAGACGTGTATTAATCACAACTTGTGAATGTGGGGAATGCCAGGCCTCCACCATGGTTCGGATTCCACATTATACTGTAGGTCCTTCATTTCATCTTACAATCACCCTACCATTACACATTAGCGTAAGTGAGTATAACCCGAACGGGTAGTAAGACGTGGTGCTAATAATAACTACCTGTTCATAATATTCATATATTTACGCTTAGTTATGAATAATAACGGTAGAATGTATAGGATATGTACTCGAGTTTTCATCGAGGGAACTCAGAAAACAATTTTATGGTATATTAATCTTAGTACATCCAGCCGGGATTTGAGCCTTTACCTCCTTGTCACAGGAAACACAGACCATATGAGGTTTATACCTTAGCCCACGAGCCCACCGATACGTCTTACGTATTAGCTACGTTAGTTTTGGATCAGTATACTAGTTTATTTATTTTTATTTATTTGGCACCACGTCTTATCACGATTATTCGCTTAATTACTAATTACGCTAATGGATTAGGAATTGGGAAGGTTGAATTTAGAGGAAGTGAAACCACATTTGTGTAAAGGGATAGTGGAAAACCATTTAGGAACTACCCCCACCCCAGTGAACCCGACTGAGATTCGAACCTTGATCTCTCCGTCCTGGGCAGTCTAGCTCAACATGACTAGCGTGTTAGCTAGCTACCCCACCGAGGCGGGTGGCATACTAGTTCAAAACAATTAAAGTTACACACATGCTTAAATCTTGGTCAGTATTCCTGGCTACTAATTTAGAGGTACCAGGTTCGATTCTCACCGGCACAAGGATATTTTTCTCGGAAGATAATTGTTCCAATGTTTGCCATTGTCTGGAATCTGGATAGTTAGACATATATATACTGGCATCATATCATCATGGTGACCTTCATGGTGTTTCAACCTCAAAAGACAGTTACATATCCATCACTTCAAGTCGAAGAACAAGAATGTATAGCCAATGAACCGTGGGTGGACGCTAAAAAAAAAGCATACTTTGGGTGTTTCTACAATATTAGCCTTGATCCTATACTTTAGGGAAACTGACATATAAAAGAGATGTAATGTAAGTAATTTTTGTTCAGTTTGCTTACCAACATTTGTGTAAACTTTGATTAAACTGATATTGAGAGATTGATTGACGTTGCTTATCTATATTATATCTGGTGCACACAATATTTGTGTACATAGCCTACGTAGGGCTGTACTGGGAATTAACCATTTTGTATTGACTGAATACGTTCTCCACGCACTGCGGCTTGATTATATGTTGCCATGACAACGGAAGGATTTCAGTATGTTTATATACTAAAACCGCAGACCATGTATGTTTTTTTTTTTAGATTTAAAAGGTTGGTGCACGTCGGTTTTAAAATTATTAAATGAAAAGCTTAGCTTAGCTGTACTTTAAATTATCCGCCACACCAACCTAAGCTAGCCGACAGAGAAGGTTTGATTGAGAAGGTGAGAATGGTTTGCCACAGAATCCAAGAATATTGAATCCTACACAAATCAAGATCTTCTCTCTTTGATTCTATAACTATTGAGTTTGCTCAAAAATATTATCCTATATGGCTACGTGGGCCTGACACTTTTTTAACTTCAAAATACAAAGATAAACAATTTTCGTACAAAATAAAATAATTGCATCTATACTTCTTAAAATTTTAGCTATTTTAGTAAGGAGGGTAATAATTAAATGATAAAAATAATAAAGAATATAAAGTGGTTAGTAACAAATTGTTTCCAATTTAAATTAATTTTTGTTAATTTTTGTTAGCACCACGTTTTATTAGAATAGGGTTATACGATTATATAGACCACTAATTACGCTAATGGTCTAAGGCTAATAAAGGTTGAATTTAGAGGAATTGTACTTGCATTTGCGTGAAGAGAGAGAGAGAGAGAGTGGCAAACCATTTAGGGGAAAAAATCTCACTAGTCCACACCCGAGCGGGATTGAGCCACAATCATCGGCAGTTTAGTCTATTGCAAGAGAAGTGCCTTAAGACTATTCGGCCACCGATGTGGGTATTATTCTTAATAATTGATATATGGAAGAAAGCGACGCTGTACAATTAAAAACACATGAAAGGTGAAGCTTAGGGGATAAATGATTATAATTACGGAAATGAGCCGTATCTCGATTTTAATGGGATAAATTGAAAAAAAATGGCACCTGAAATTTGGAAATGAACCTGGAACCTTTGGCTTAGTGTGTCACTACTCTCTCTACCTTCCGAATTATTCAGGGATCGTACCGTACCCAGCATCATTATTCACTCATATTTTAAGGCATAGTCTGTGATGGAGGTGTGAATATCATTAGTTACGAAGAGTTACCATTAATATAACACCCACTGGTGACTCTGTTGTGTCTTTATGCTTCAAGTGCTGGATAGTTCAGTGATAGAACAGCGGCACGTTAAGATAAAGGTCCCAGGTTCTATTCTCATCTCCAGGTATCATTTTTCAATTTATTCGATTAATTTGATAAAGATAAATGAGTTTAGAACTTATTTTAACTTTAAAAAAACTAATACCACAATAAGTCACATTATAAAATCCAAAATTGTTAATTTTGTGTATTTTTTCCGCACAAGATATCCTTATTTAATTACACCACTAGGGTTGTATGATAAAGATATAATTTTGAATAACTGTACCAGTATTTATATGGAGATAGAGATAGGAATCGTTTAGAGAAATCACCTATCAATACACCTGGATGGAATCCGACCCCCAACTTTCCCATCATCGTCAGAGCAAACTTAGAATATATTGACGTTTAGTACGCGCCCTCACTGGTACGAGTTTTATGGTTAGTGTTTTTAACTATTTGCTTTTATCTTAGTTTAAGCTAGTCAGCCAGTCATGCTCCGATGTAATCATGTGTTTAAATAATACACGTCAAATACAATTTTTTTTTAATAAGTAACTAGCGTAATCAATCATAATAGTCATTTTGAAAATAGACATACATTCCTTTCAAATGAAATCTAGTTTGTGAGTTTGAAATTTAATAAAATGTCATAACCCTCGCTAATAAGCGAGAAGTGAAAGTAAAGTAAAGGAAAACTATGCGAAGTTTAACCTCTACTTGAGAAGCGCAAGAAATGGTGAGAGGGAGGGGGAGAGTATTATGGGGTGATGCCATCCCTGGGGCTACTTATAGGGGAAGGCAGGTTAAAGCTTGAGCTTGTTTAACTACCGCAGGCGTTCTTTGATCGTAAAAAAAAAGGGGAAAGGTGGTAAGGGGGGAAACCCTCAGCGTGTTAAGTCAGATTAAACTTATTACTATGGAGTACAACAGGTCAATTGATATTGAAAGGAGTATTGATCGTTGTTTTAATAACTTTTACTGATGGTTTGACGTGACTGACATACTTAGAGCTCATAGGATAGCTCGTAAGGCTTTACAAGTCTCCCAGACTCCCTTTGTATTGGAATCATATAAGCTTATGTAGATTAGTCATTGTTTACATTCACGATAAAGAGGTCATACCAAACTGGAGGAGAACCCCCTTATATTATTAATCATTAATGTATATTTATACCTATCCTATATAACTAGAGTATTAATTTATTGAATTCGTATAAAATTTACAGCACACACAGCCTAAATTAAATTTTTTAAATATTTTGGATTTCTTAGAGATGGTTTGGATGTAAAAAAAAAGATTCATTGCCAGCACCATTTGGAAGACTTCCGCATGAGCCCCCAAATATATATACTCACTACCACCACCAAAATAAATACGGTTTTGAAAAGTATATTTTTGTTTTTTATATTTAAGGTAGGGTGCTAGTGAGAGTGAGCTTAGGGCAGTATTTTTAAAGTTTTTATAACATAAACTTTTTCGCCCAAAATAAATCATATATTTCTTCTATAGAAACTTAGAGTTTAGTTTTATGCACATGTAAATCTCAAAAGTTCTTGGATATCTGTCAAGGGTGTCATGTCTCTTTATTTAAATGGTTTGTCACCGAATGCTGCTATGCTGATGACAGATATCCAACAACTGTTGAGATTAGCATGTGTAGAAAACTAAACACTGTGTTTCTATTGAAGAAATATTTTATTTATTTTACTCAAAAAGTGTTTATGCTATAAAAAAAAATGCAAAATAATTGCACTGAGCTCGCACTCACTAGCACCCACCTTAAATTCCCAAAGCATCAGCAAATAACTTGTAGAATATGATCCCTTTTCTAATAAAGTAGGTAGATCACGTTCTTAGACAACTATGCTAGTTGCATACCTATCCATTTTCCCAACCCGCGTTCCTATACTAGTGGTATGTATAGTCCAGTCACCTTAGGACTGGCAGTATCTGACATCTAGAAGAAGATGTAAAAAGAGTTAAAAGAAAAACATGATTAAAAACCAATGGCTTGAAGTGAATGATTTGATAGTCAAAAGTTACCACAAATTTAATATATGGTCTTGAAGATTATATGGTTTGGCGAAATGGCTATATGATATTATATCTGTTATCTTTTGATAGCTGTCAGTTAACATCACTCCTAAGACGAACGGGCTCTAGGTAGGCTATACACACTACATCAGAGCTAAGGTGTGGGTGGCAGGTATTGCAATTATTTTGTGCCACGTCACGTGCTCTATACTGGAACCAAGCACGTACAAAGGATGCGATCATCAGGAGATGGACGACGCATTATAATGATAATGCATTTTATCACGTCCTCTTTGGATTCCTTTTAGAAGATACGGGGGAAGAGCAGGAGGAAGATAAGGGATCGTCAGGTTTCCCTAACATCGGTTCGATTGGAGGACGAGTGTTTCGTTAGATTTTATAAATCAAAGTTGGCCTTATTTCTTCTGAAGAAAGGGTAGAATTCGAGTTAGGGACACTTGTCCAACAAATCTTTCATATTGGCGTGTAGGCCTACTTTTATTTATAACTTTTAAAAATATTTTTAAAAGTAAATATCCTGTTCAAATTTTGTAATTCTCATGACAGTTTTATTTACGAAGCTAACTATGTGTAGGAAATTAGAATAAACGTAATACTGAAGCTATATTATATTTATTTTGGCAAAATTATGTTTCTTGTTATAAAAAAAACTGTAAAAATTTACATATATATGTATGGATATAAATTTACATGTATACTTTTCTTTCAAGCCTCTTTAAATATTATAATTGTTTTGTATATATTTTTTAAATATATTATTATCCTAATCTTATTTTTAACATTACGTCTCACTACCCTTCAGGGCTACCTCCATTTAATTTCACTAAAGGACCCACCTCAGTGGCGTAGCTAGCTAATGTGCTAGTTTCGCGTTGAGCTAAACTACCAAGGACGGGAAGATCAAGGTTAGAATCTCGATCGGGTGAACTGAGGTTTTTTTCCTAAATGGTTTTCCACTCTCCCTCCACGCTAATGCAGGTTCCCTTACTTTATATTCAACCTTCCCAATTCCTAATACATTAACGTAGGCGTATGACCCCAAAGTGTAGGAAGGTGTGGTGCTAAATTTATAGAATAGATAAACTAAAGGACTGAGTGTGATTGGCGCACAATTTTATATAAAATCTACTCCTATTTACTGTAAGTTTATTTGCCACCCTATCATCTATTTCACTATATTTTTCTGATTTTGTAAACAGTTTCCAATTTATTTTCGTTTTAAATTATGCACGTCAAATTTCAGCCGCAGCTTAACGCACTGCGTTGCTGGCATGACAAAATAATACTACTTACATATATTCAAAATAAAACGGAGGAAAGAACATCTAACATTGTTTCAAATAATTTAAATAATGAATTTTGACCTGAGGAAGAAAACTTACGTTTTATTAAACATATTAATTATCTTTCTAAGAAGTTTGTTGATTCTTCTATTTATTTTCAATGTCGGCCATGATTTATTTCATGGCATGCGCAGATCTTTTAAGCAAGTGAGTGGCGGATCTCGCGATTGTAGAGCAATAAGAAAAGAAAAGGACGTCATGTAAATACCTCCAAAATAGCGCGCATTTCAATTTTGACAAATGGAAATAAACATTTTGATTCTTTTAAGAAACACTGTCCATGTTTCTTGACATATATTTTAATCTTTATATTCAATTTACATTTTATTTTATATTCATCCATACTCTATAGCCAGCGTATTATCTTTTGTTTTAATGTATAAGTTTTCTCTTTGAACTCAGAAAAATAATATAAATATTTTAAATTTGATTCCTGGAACGATTTTTGAAGAAGATTAGGGTCTTCTTCTTCGGCGACCTTAAAGTATGGACCCAAATATGTGTGGTTTCTTAATAGATTTATTTTAAAAGTGGAAACTTAGTTTAAAAGTGGGATATTAATATATCAATAGAAAGTTGAGTGTCTAGGGCAGTGATTCCCAACATTTTTTGTTTGGAGGAATCCTTAAAATATTTTGAAAAATCTCAAAGAACCCCTACCTGGCTGACATATAATAGATTCTACATGGTTAAATTAAATAAAGACATGAAAAAAATGGGTTAGTAGTAAATAATAATTAAATCATACTTTTTATTAAAATATTATACAAGTATTTACTGCCTATTAATATTTATCTTACTAATATTACTATTAATAAAAAAATAACCATATTAAGTTTACATCTGGCTTACTGGCTATAAAAAAATTTGGTGTATATATTTTGCAATAGTTTTGTTTTAATATAATGTGTTTTATAATCTCGTTAATGAAAAAATAAGTTACATTTTATTGTTTTATTATTAATTACACGTAAAAATAATACCAGTTTCAATAAATAATAATGATTCCTACTGTCACTTAATCTAATGTGAAACTTGGGCTTGCTTATTTGAACACAACAACTTAATTCGTAGTTGCATCTTTGATAGGCACACACAAAGTTCTTCTTCCACAGACAACAATATATTCCTCTGTTTGGTTTCTACATTTATTAAACACGAACATTTTTGCTCACACAAGTACGATGTTGATAATTGTAGCTATATGTTTATAGTTTTCTGGGTGATGTCAAGAAACCTTTTTTACAATTATATCCAAAACAAATCAAATGACAGTTCTTTAAAGTTAATTTTTACTGTGCGATAATACTTCAGATCAGTCAATTGTTATTCTTCCTGCAGGATGAGTACATTTTTTTAAATCCTTGGAGAATCTGTGAAAGGGTTCCTGACCCAATCATACTCTTCCTATGACAAAAAAGGGAAGTAATTGGCAAGATTTTCAGCCAGAGATTCCATATAGCCGGAAATCGGGGGCATAATGGTTTAACGGTGGTTGTTAGTTGTAATGCTCTAAAGATGATAAAATAGGGATAATATTTCAAAATTACCCTTAGAAAGATGTTTTTACCAAACACCAATTTTGTTTTAATGCTACAAGTTTGTCTGTAAACCTCAAAATATTTTCCTTGGGACTTTGCATGTTGGTGTTCAACTTACTTAGGTGTTCATAAATATTTTTCAGGTATGCTAGTTTCAGGAACCACGATTCATCCTCAAGATATTGGAAAAATAACTTTTATTATTTCCTCTGAATAAAATCTGGAGCTTCTCTCGTAATTGTCATATGTGTGTCAACACTTTTCACCTGTAAAGCCATTTAACTTCGGCGTGTAGAAAAAGTCACGTGACGTGGTATTTACCCATGTTTTCCCAAATTTTTGTAAGCATGCGGGACTGCAGAGAACGCTGCTTAATAAAGTTAGCTATGCTAACAGCTGTATCAAGAACATGTTTCAAATCTTCTCCAATCGTTTTAGTAACCAAAACTTCTCTATGAAAAAAGCAGTGGGTCATTATAATGTCTGGATTATTTTCTTTGAGAAGAATAACAAATCCCTTTATCGAGCCAATCAATGAGAAAGCGCCATCTGTTCATATTCCAATACAACGATCCCATGATAAACCCAACAACTCTAAATAAGAATACGTCAGTTTGCATACATCTTGCCCTCGGCAAGTAGTAGAAGATAAGTTTTAAAATAGTTAATTAAACACTATCACATTAACATAAGAGTAAGTGTCATTAAGCATCAAATAAAATAACAAATCATGGTTTTCACTTATTGAGATGAAGAAATATTACTATCAAAGAGAAATGATCACAGACAATAGACGCGAGTAAGAAAACAAACATAGAAGTGTGGCGCGCACACGTCAGCCATCTTTAAGAAAATGCACCCTAAACCTCTCTCATTTATTAAATAACTATTAAGAAATATTTAACCAAGCTAAATTTTCAACATGCTTCTTTGTTTTACTTATATGTCACGTTCAAACCTTAACATTTTAATTTGTTTATTAATTTACAAAAAAAGGTGGCAAGATGTACTATTTTTTCGCAAATTTTTGCGAATTCTCGTGGAACCTTGGACATGGGCTCGCGGAACCCTGGTTGGGAATCACTGGTCCAGGGAATATCTAGAGCCTATTTATATCCTATGAATGTGGATTGTTTTTAATTAAGAAGAGGAAGCAAATTTACTAAATTTTTGCTGTTACAACATAGACATATTCTCTTGGTGATATCCAACCAAATATTCATATATAAATATTCTCTTTCTCTATTTTTTTATCATCAAGAATACAGGATTAATGTAAAACTTTCAGAAAAGACTAAATATATTCAAACACTTTATTAAATACAGAGCATTAATTAATATTTTATTTTATGTATAAATATGAATGCCATTGATTTTTTTGAACAAATACTTTTTTTATTTTACTCAAAACTCCAATATCATATATGCTTAGGCTATATATATTTTTTTTACTCTGGTATTGCAAATTCCTAAATTTAACCATGTTCGGAGATTATTATTTTAATTGATTAATTTTGTTTAAAAATACAATACAATATATTTTATTTTTATTTTGTCAGATTAGAATTGTATTTACTCGGAATTCCATGGGTAGGATTGGAATGTGGTGTCAAGGAAACAATAACGATAATAGCACACAAATTTCAATGATTGTGTTTTTTTTAATTTAAATTTAAAATTAGTACATTTCATTCAGTGAACAATTTTTATTTAAATTGTTCATGTTTTATTTTATTTGATTTTTCCTTCAACTCTTGTAGAGATTTACAGCAAACCATTGTTGTAGGTAAGATAGTGTAGTTGTTATTAAAATTGCATCATCCAGAAAACGTTCCTGAGCACACCCAGTGGTCTCGAGTTTTAGGTAACCGTGCCACTGTCAGAGTTAGCCGAGCTGAAGGATTTTTATTACTATTTTCTTCTAGTTCCTAGGAGTGGTGCCAAATATGCATGTATAATTTTATTCATCTCGAAGGGAACTTTATTGTGTAAAATATTTGGAAGACAAACTTATATTTTTATTAAATTACGTAGGCAAAGATTGAGAAATCAATCTCAGTAAACCCAATCAATATTCAAAACCACACCTTAGCGTCCCCAAATTACCAAACTAGATGAGATTAACGTTTAGTACAAGTGTAAATCGATGAGGGTGTCAGTTAAAGTGAAACAAATTAAAATACAATAGGTTTACTTACTATTTTATTTATTTATATAAGTAATGAATGAGGGTATTGGGGGGAAAATACATTATAATCCTCATAGATTAATATGTGATATTTTCACTATATAAACATCTTTGAAACCTATAAATCTATCTTTAAGAAATAAATAAAATATTCTTCAATACTAGCTATCCTCAAGGTCTTAACAGACTATTTAAACAACTTGCAGTTCCAGAAGCAAGCTACCAAAGATCACTGCTAATATATTTTTTCATAATACGAGACTTATCATGATTTTTCCCAGAGCCCCTCAATTAAGTTCGAGCTATAATTAATATAATATTTATCTACGGTATTTTTTTTAAAGTGCTTGCACTGATTTGAAAATGTTCGTACAGTTTATATTGAAAATTTTATATTATGGGAAAGAGATTAATTTATTTACTAAAAAGAAGTTAGCAACAAATTTACTAGCAAAATTTAGAATATATGACAGTTGTAGCTCAAAATATTTTTTTTTTCATACTCTCAATGTCAGAAAGCTTATTTTGAACACTTTATTTAATCTATGAACACTTTCAACCTTCACCACAAACACTTTTGAGCAACATTATATTACAATATATACTCGTCCAAGAAATGAAAGGAGAATTTACGTAAGGAAGATAAGATTTACTCTCTTTAGAGAGCACTCAGCAGCCACTCTCGCAGGGATACACGAGATATAAACACCCTAACGCTCCCCGTACAAGCGATCACGTGTCTCTCAAAGCATCTCACCCCTGGAGAGTGATTGCTTGTCTCCGCGTCCTCTGTCGTGTCTTTTCAACCCCCGCCTTCACACGACTAATATAATAATCTGCTCACACACGCACACGGCTCATTACAAAGGTTAGAGAAACTCGCGCCACTCTGTTGGGAACTTTATGTGTTATGTTGGCAACACAGCTTAGCGAACGTGTTCAACAACTATTATATTAGGTCAGAAATAAACATGTCTCTCTTCTGATCAGAGTCCAAGGATTTATTCTCTGCGACCACGAATAATGAATTACTGAGACATTGGTTCACCCCCTCCCCTTTATTTAACTACTTCATTAGTGTTTATTATTATTATTATTATTATTATTATTATTATTATTATTATTATTATTATTATTAGCACCACGTCTTACTACCCGTTCGGGTTATACGTACTTACGCTAATGTGTAATGGTAGGGTGATTGTGAGATTAAATGGAGGACCTACAGTTTAACGTGGAATCCGAACCACGATGGAGGCTTGGCATTCCTTTCATTAGTGTTATTTTCATCTCTGGTTCTATATATATATATATATATATAGTGCACCCCGTTCGAGTATGTTTGTGTTTCCTTCTGGAATAAGTATAGTGCAGGAGGAATTTGGAGGAAATATTTCAGCACTTTCAAGTAAGTAGAGTGGTAAACCATACAGGAAAAATTTCTCAATACACCCGTCTGTTAATTTAATACCAATCTCCTCGTCACCTGCAAACCAGACAAGAAAAGGTTAACGCCTTCACCCACGTACCTACCGATGCTAGTAAAATAGTATTATTAATTAACTAGTTCGTTTAGCTGGCAGTGGATGAAACTTTTTTTTTTTTCTTATGATATATTATTTTTGGGAAACGCACAAAAATGTAGACACAGAAATAAATGGCCATATTTTACATTAATTTTGGAATTCTTGTTCTCTTATCTTGAAACTGTCTGTTTTCCTAACTTTATCATATATATATATATATATATATATATATATATATATAATATTTTTTTATTTCCACGTTTGCGTGACAATTTACGTTAGGGAATTCAATTTCCTGCTTCCTCTGTGCGGAGCGCTCGGAACTTTGCAGTGAATTTTATTTCTCACCACTAAAATAATTTTTACTTTTCTGTAAAGCACTCTACCAACCATGTCAAAACAGACATGCACGGGTAAAATCTAGCGTGATTTGCATCTCTTACTTTTTTGTTATAAAAGTCTTCAAAAAATATTTCAGTGCGCTTTTAATATGTAATTTGAATAATTTTTAAATAATATCACAATTATTAATATTTTTATTCCATCAGTTAAATTTAGGCCTATTTATTTTAATCTGATTTTTATAAGGTAAACGTTTTTTTATTGTCTTCGAATGTTAAGTCTAAACGAATTACTTCATAAATAATTTTCTAAATTTGTATGTTTAAATGTTTTTTAAAAATGTGTATATTTATAAGATATTGTGTTGTTAAATAATTATAATTTCATTTTGGAATTATATAAATTATGTTTAGCAGTCTTGAAATTAAATTGTTGATACCTCTATGAACAAATTTACACATTTATGTAGAATGTATATGAATATAATTCTTTATTTGATAGAGGTGTCGCCAATAAGAATGAAAATATTGAGAGTTCGACACCAGAGCTCATTCGGTAGAGTGTGTGTATAGTGAGCTAAGGGTCCAGGATTCAATTTCAGGCATGGCCGAAAAATATATCATCGATGAAATATGAGTTTGCCCTTTCACAGAGATGAATTAATAGCTTGAAAATGTGAGAAGGGTTTCTTGAATCTGGATTATTTAAACACAGATAAGTGTCGCACAAATTCAAAGGTCTACAGTTTTAAAAAAAAACTATGAAAAAGGATTCAAACATATTAGATATAAAAGATTGTTTTAATAATAATATCCTACGAACAAAAAGTACTAAATACATATTTTAAACCGTTGTAACCTTAATAATAGTCACACTGGATTGGGGTTTTCTGAACTATTCCCTTGACAATTGTAACAATTGGGATGAAAGAAACATATTTATTTCATTATGTTTTAAATGTATTAAAAATTATATAACTCATTTAAATTTACCTATAAGAACCCTAAAATACGATGCCTGGTTCGATCCGTATTACTTAGATAAGATTTAGTCAAATTATTGTATTTGGATGAGCCCGATCTGATAGTGATAAAACTTGGTTCTAATTTTACTTTTATATATTCACATTTAAAGTAACGTGACTAGCAGCTTTCACTTTTGATGAATATTATCAAAAATAGCACTAACTATATATAAAAACGTTGTCAATATTGACAGCAGGAACATGAAGAAAAATGGCTCGTATTCAACTTCCTAAGAGTCTTCAGTTCAATTACAGATATAAAATATTATATAGTATCTGTGCATTATATTCATATCCATATATTCTCCTGATATCACTAATGACTAGTGGTGTGGTGGTGTGACTTTTCGCTAGAGTAATAAAGATTTGTTTAAACTAAATACTACTATTAGCACCGCGTCTTACTACCCGTTCGGGTTATACGCACCTACGCTAATGTGTAATGGTATGGTGATTGTGAGATGAAATGGAGGTCCTACAGTTTAACGTGGAATCCGAACCACGGTGGAGGCCTAAGATAAATCTTTGCCGGGACCGAGGATTGAACCCCGGCCGCCAGCATAGAAGTCTGACACCTTACCCCTAGAACGCCAGGTCACCTTTAAACTAAATAGTTTTTCTCATATGCCACCAGGGTTTGTCAGATATACATTCCTGGTATTCTACCGGCATTAGCGAATATATGACCGTTTACAAATTTGAGCCACAAATAGGTGTGGTTACTTCATCCCCATGAGATGATGTGATGACAATGATGATGATGATGATTATGTTGTGTAAAGGAGAGTATTACTCAAGCCTAATCAACAAGACCTTCTCAACCATAGGAACAAATTATCTCTGGCAAAATTACCTATGGGACCACCGGGAATCGAACTCAGGACCTCTTGATTAGTATCCAGGAATGTTGATCACTAAAACAAGAGGCCGGCCAGCTATTACTGTTCCCATCACTCAGTAGGGCAATTACAAGTCAGTTAACAAAATATATACATTCACATTTGAATCATATATGTATATATATATATATATATATATATATATATATATATANTATATATATAGCAAAACCTATGTTATAATTATTAAATTGAAAAATGATACCTGAACACGGGAGTCAAACCTAGGATCTTTTCCTAAGTATGCCAATGCTCTAACCACAAATCGCAGACTTTGCTTTTAAATATGAGTGGAGAATGACCCTATACACGGGACGATTCCTAGATGGATCAGTGGTTATAGTATTGGTGTACTAAGCTAAAGGTCCCAGGTTCTATTCCCATGCTGAGGTATCTTTTGTTTAGATTTAAATATTATATTTAATAATAATAATACTTAGTATCATGTATTACTACCCATTCGGGTTATACACATAAGTACTAATTACTCTAATGGGTTAGGAAATGGGAAGGCTGAATACAGAGAAAGTAAACATGCATTTGCGTGGAGGGAGAGTGTAAAACCATTTAGAAAAAAACCCCTCCCAAGTTTACCCGATTCTAACCTTGATCTCCCCATCCACTGCAGTCTATCTCAACATGAAACTAGAGCGTTAGCTAACTACGTTACGGAGGTGGGTCAATATTATATTTAGAAGTGGCTATAACCATAATTAACTAATTTAATAGCTTGGCTACTTAATCCATCTAACCCATACATGTTTAGTCAAATGGGGACAGAGTGAGATCAAACATATCATAGGTAGTATCTTACTATTATCTACCTAACCTGGCAATATTTATTCCAAGACAAGCCACTGCTAAATACTCAGTGACCCTTGTAGCACGGACATAAAATAATTGTACTTTTTTTAGCACTATCTTACCACCCGTTCGGGTAATACGTTTATGTATTAATTTCGCTAATGGTTTTAGGGATTAGGTAGGCTATAGTTAAAGGAAGTGCGTCCACATTTGCGTGTGTGGAAAGTGGAAATCCATTTTGGAAAAAATAGCCTTGGTTCACCCGACCAAGATTCTAACCTCTATCTCCCCGTCAAGAAGTCTAGTCTAATGCAAGTGTAGCGCCTTATACCACCACCATGGCGTCTATCATTGTAATTGATTGTTCGCAAATAATACTATATCTATAAACTAAATTGACTTTATGGATGTCTTCAAACCAATACGTTTAAGGGATTAAATGACATAAGAAATTAAAAACAAAATTGGTGAACGATTTAAATGTGCAAAAGTAGAGCGTATTTACATGGGGCCATTTTTAGTGGCTGACGCGCCCCACAGTCACTGGCCCCTACAGTCACTTATGACAGCCACTTCAGTAGATTATGTTAGTCACAACATGATTTTTGAGCCAGTCAAAGTTAAAATGGCGACGTTTGAGGGTAGGGAACTCTTGTTGCTTCTTCTGTTGACAGATAAAAAGCGCAGGTAAAAACCTAACAATGCATGTTCCCTTTATTGATTGAAATATCATCAAAAGGACTCTACCATACGATATACAAAGATTTGAGACAAAGATTATGAAATTTTTTCCAGTACTTTTTAATGCCAAAAAATCGTTTGATGAATTATTCTAAAACTTTAAGTGGAGAAATATACTAATATACTATTGTCTATCGGCAGGGTGATCACAGCTCCACAATACTCGATATAATTATTTAAAATAAGATGGCTGGCGTCAGTGGCTGGTGGTTGTGACTCCGTCTAAAAGCACCGATGCAAAACAATGGTCTGCTAGTAGTGACTCGATCGCATCACGCGTCCACCGGTAGAGAAGGCTTGCTTCTTCTGCCCATCTACTGTCGCCTACACCACTGCTGTGGCCACGTTAGAATGAACCAATTTGATCCTATGTGTAAGTAAAAGTGGCCCCGTGTAGTTACGCTCTTAATTTACAGACATAAATAAATGTAATAATGATTTTTACTCATTTTTATAAATATTATTTTGTTTGTAAACTTAAAGTCGAATGTAACTTAGAAATGTTGCATCTGCCATTTATTTTAGAGGAATATCAATAATGTTATATCGTTTTAATATCATTATTCTAGCCATTCCCGTGGTGTATAGATCAGTGAATCTGTCTACAAGCCTAAGGGTCCATGGGTTCGAATTCAGGCTGGTAACTTGGATATTTTTCCCTTTAGGAGAATCATCCCAATGGTCAACAGGGCTTGAGTAATTAGATTTAAGTTAGATTAGGACTCACCCCGGCTTCATAACTCCATAATAACCATCATCGCATCATCTCATTGCTAGTACGACGTGTAGACAACCTCCTATGGTGTACCCTGGGTAACGTTCTGTGTCACCAATGTGGCTTATATTCTACAGATAAGGTGACAATCTGGACATCAGAGTCCCACCCAGTTAAAAGTGTACCATATGATAAAAAAAAATTGTGACTTCAAAGGATTCCGTAACTATTATAATGTTTGAATAAAAGGTTTTTTAAGTTTTTAAAAATTGTGGCAATATTATATGATTACATTCTTTTGAAAATATATGTATGTATTTTTAATGTCAACATTAGTATAGGTATATTAGTTTTTTATAAAACTAATTTTAATTTAAAATATAATAGTTCTAGAGTTGCGTAGATAAAATACTTATTCCTAAAATTTTCCATCCTTTAAACGGTTAACTTTGACTTAATTCAATCAAAACAGTCAAGCAAAGATTCGTTTAGAAATCATCAATTTATTTTTTCTCTCAATCATTATATGGATGTGTTTTTTTCAGTTCTTTAACTCTAACATCGGAGGTTTTATTGCACAGTCTAATCGAATTTATATTTAATAGCTATAATTTTGGAAAGTCCACTAATTTCAATGAATAAAAAGACAGCAATAATTTAAAGCTTTGATTAATTAGCGTTCTCTAGTCCCACCTTACCTCTTTAACATCCCATAACAGCCACACTCCATAGCCCCGGTTAATTTATTGAACAGGTAAAATGTAAATAGAGATATCCTACCCGGACATTAAACAGGGTTCAAAGAACATGCGCATCGTCTTCATCTTAAGCTTGTAGTAAATTAATGTACGAATATTAATTAACATTACAGTGTTCGCTGATCCGGGGTGGGTGTGCGTTTTGTATATTAGGAACGCAATCAATTATCAGCCTTTGGGGTGGTAGAGAGGGTAAATTGACTACTAACGCATTTTCTGTGTTTTTATAGTACATGTATGTGTTTAATCAACTACATTAAATAAATGAAGTGTCTGTCACGAACATTTTCACACGCAGAGGGCTGAAATTTTCCAATTAGTAGCCCTTGTGCACAGACATGTGTACCTCGAAGCCGGAATTTTAAACTTTTGATTATATTTAATTTATTAAAAACTCAGTCGGAAGAAATAAATGTAAGCGATATTTATTTTTTTAATTTGAAGTAAAGAAAATCTTTTACCGGGGTAGTCACACGTATGACATAAAAAACTTTATTATTTGAACATATAAGCAGTGTTTGTCTTAAGTATATATTAGTTACAATTTTACAGATAATAGTATCATTTGGATCATCTAAAGTTCACTTAAAAGTGACAACTGTTAGTGCGTGAATTTGTAAATAGCCGTAACGGATGGACTCTCATGAAAAAAAATAAGAAGCGTTATTTGCGCGACTCCCAAGAAAGGCGTATTAAATAATTATATAATCTGTGGAGAAATACTCTGCCTAGGCCTGCGATGTTGCCAAATTGGTGCTGAAAGTGAGACGTGAAGGCGGAGAGAGAGGATTCCGGATGTTATCTTCATAGAGCAGTGTGTACAAATGCAGCCCACCATCACTGAAAATGTGGACTTTAGAGTATTCTGGAAGAAAATTAAAGGAAAACCCGTGATGACTTATGTGTAATAGCTAATGATTCAAATATAAATATTTATTTAATTGGTAATTATTTAGTAAGTTCTATTTGTAGACCTAAATTAAGTTGATGAGATTACTAAATAAAGATATGTGTGTGTTTGCGGTGTTGGGAAACTTTAAAAAAGATGCAGTGTGGAATTAACAAGTGAAAGAAACTATGAGAGAAAAGAAAGAAGCATACAAATGAATGATTTCTGTGGATGGAGAGGAAAAGAGAACATAAGAGGTTGTGAAACGTATACAAAGAGAAAAAGTTGACTGCAAAGAAAGTAGTAAAGGAAAATAAGGAGCAAATAATTTTAAAAGATGCAGGAATAATGCAAAATAATTTCCAAAGATATAAGAAGCTGTTTTAGAAGTGGATAAAGTGATATAGAAAGAAGTGCAAGGAAATACAGATAAAATACAGAATGAAATTGAGGAAATTATATCTGGGATGAAAACAGTACACAAGAGCAATGGAGGGAGTGTTTTGAAAAATTTTATGGCGAAAATATAGATAAAATAGCAGAAAATAGGTAAATATAATGTTGAGTAAAAGAATCAACAAGGCTGAGATGTTAACACTAAGAAAGTGTTAAAGAATGTCAAAGCTGTGGGCCTACATGGGATCCCAAGTGAGGCATGGTACTAGTTGCCAGATTGTGTGAGTTGTTTAATGTGTGTGCTGGAATTCCAAATGTTCATAATGATTGGAAAAACGCAACCATAATTTCTTTGAGCAAAGGCATTAAGAGAGAATGTAAGAATTATAAGGCAATTAGTTTGTTGAACATTCCAAGCAACATTTTTGGTAGAGTTTTATTTGAGAGGGTACATGAAACAAATATGGAGCGCATTTGGGGCGTGCAATGCATGGCAGTAAGGAAGAAAATGTATTGTATATTTTTTGGTCTGGAGCAAGCGTATGATCTTGTGAATAGTAATATGCTATGGAATGTTCAGAGAAAATATGGTGTGGATGCTTGGTTAGTAAATGAAAATATGAATATGTATGATGGAAGTAAAGCATGCGTTATGGTGGATGGAGATTTTAGAGAACGATTTGACATTGAAAAGGATGTTAGAAAAGGTTGTGTTAGGTCTCCATGGTTGTTTAATGTAGTCATGGATAACGGTAAGAGGGATGCTTGTGAGGATGTGATTGGTGTACAAATGGAGAACGTGAATGTGAGAGTGCTGCTATATGCAGATGACGCCGTATTAATGGCTGAGAATGAAAGTGACTTGCAGAATGCATTAAATCTTTTGAATATGGTTACAGGCAGAATGTATGTATCTTCTTATAAATGTCTCCAAAATTAAGGTGATATTTTTTGATAATAACGGATAAAGAAATGATTATCAGCTTAGTATAAATGGAAAACTATTAGAACAAGTGAATGATTTGTGTGTATGTGAAGAATGTTTTGTAAAAAGGAAGGGTGGATTGTTAAATTGAGATACGAGTGAATGCATCTGAAAGATTAGTTGGATGTATGTGTGCTATTGCAAAGAATGAAGTAATATCGAAAGATTCAAATATGTCAGTATATAAAAGTGTGTTAACGCCAACACAGCTTTATTTATGTGAAGTGTGTGTTTGTCAGGATTAAAACAAGAGCAAGGCGAATGCGGTTGGAACGAAATATCTAATAAATGTATGTGGAAATACTCGTGTGGACAGAGTAAGTAATGAATGGTTGCTGAAGGAGTGCGGTTTGAAAGGGAATCCAATAGACCAATGGGAAAGAAGCCTCCTACGTTGGTTTGGGTATGTTAAGATGATGAGTGTGGATAGAGCTACAAAGCAAATATATGAAGGTACAGTTATTGGATGGAAAGGAAGGGGTAGACCATGTAAGACGTAGCTAAATATGTTAAACTAATTTGTGAGAAAGATAAACTTTAAGAGTTTTAGGAATAAAAGAGCATGCATGACTCGGTGTATGAATGTTGTTGAAACAAAGGGAGTGTGCAAGGAAAGGGAAGTGTGTAGAAAGTTTGTGAGGATGGATGAAGTATAGAGTTGTTGTTTTTTGAGCTAGATGCACAGTTTCTTCCCTACCCCTGAAGTGAACGCCGTGATTTGGAATGTATGATCAATTTATGTAGGTATTTATATATGTACGTATAAATGTATGTATCTATGTAGGTACGTATGTAGGTACGTATGTATGTACGTATGTATGTATGTATGTAAGTATGTATGCAAACAAGTATATATTTAATCTTAAAGAAAATAAGTTTTGTATTATTATTTTAATCACTAGTACCATAAAAGTTTAAACACATGACAAATCATTATTATTTTATTGCTTTACTTTAGGTCTCAAACATTTTGCAACCAAAAGTCAGAAAATAAGTTAATAATTGTCTTTTGCAAATGTTTGAGATTCCGTATTAAAAATATATATATTTTTTTAATACAAAACGTAGCTATGTAATTAGTGGTTGCACAGTATTCAAGGGATTTATTTTACACATATGACATACATTTACAGTACAACCAATATATAGGTCCACACTGACATAGATTTCTAAGTGAAAATTAAGTGCAGTACTATGTGTCCTACGATTTTGATTTTTGATAGGATATTTGGATCCAAATATAAAAAATAGGTTAAAAAATTGAGCCAGGTTTTATCAATTTTATAAATTATGGTGCTGAACAAAGAATTTACCACTAAATATTATAAACTAATCTTATTTATATTAGCTAGATTTGTTTATTATTTAACCTATTTTCACATTCTTTCATCAGCTATCACATTTATAGATTCAGAATTTACATAAAAAACAATGTCATAGGATAATAAACACACCAAGAACTAATAAAGCTTAGTTGTAAAGAATTTACATATTCATTTGGTTCCAATAAAGATACTCTAATGGGTGTTGTTTTGAAGAGACATTGATTAGAAAATTCAACCTCCTCTGTGGGTCTTGTTATTAACTTTTCATGTAAAACTATTAAATTGTAAAGTTTAAAATAAGTTTGTTTATAAACTTTGTTCAATTTGTCGATGATATATTTTCCTCATTATATGATTGTATAATATCTCTCAAACTGACCATAAATATATAATATAACCTGTCCATACAACTATGTCTATAGGATTCTTATTTTAATCCCATATTTGATGCTATTTTCACGCCGACCTGATGTATAGTACATTTCCGTTTTGTAAAACTTCTATCACAGTGGATAATATAGCCAAAATATCTAGATCTCAATGTTAACTCACTATGAATCACTTTATATTACTTGGCATCAGTGAATCTATTGTTGATTTAAGTTTCATCCGACACCGATAGGTCAAAACATAAACCAACACGAAGTTGTTTTCAAATTACATAGATAAAAGTAGTTACAAAATGTTTAAATTATATTTCACATCAAATTACACAACTCGATAGTTAATTATATGGATCGTAGTGTTTTAAAATATAGTTTTTGAAGAAATCACCTCAAATTTGAATGACAAACCTAGTTTGTGTTTAACTGTATTCTTCAAGTTATTGTTGTATAGTTAAATTTGAAATATTTGAGCATATATCAAAAAAAGAAGATTAACAAAATTAATGAATGTATATTTTCAATTGGCCAACCATTATAGTTTCACCAGGAAAAATATTATAGAGGACAATATGGGCCGATTCAAATTAGTGATGATGAAATACATTCAGCACGGGTTTCAAAGGATCACGTTTAAAATGATGGGCAGTTTCCTGTTTCTCTGTACATCTCTGAAGAAATATGTGTCATACCTCAAACCCGGAAAGTTTAAAACCACTCGTAAATATCATACCGATGGCTAACGATTCAAATTGGTTTGTTTTAAAGTGGTGTTCCCATACGGTCATATCGACTCGTTTGAGCGTTTGGATGAATTACAGTTACCTGGCCTAAATTAATTTTACAACATCCTTATATATTTCTCGCTGGAAAACTACGATCATGAATGCAAGATATGGCAAAGGTTGTAGTGTAAATCTCTCTGGGAGGGCTAGAATCCCAATCTCCATTGAGAGTGACCAATGTACAGTACATCTCGAACTAATCGATTAGGTCAATAATTCATCGAGGGAACTATGCGTGGTAGTAAATGTTTGGTGTGTTACCATCATGCAGTTGCAACTAATCGGTATATGGAATAATTTGATCGTTCTAAACCATAGTCCTAACTCATCTATCTCGATGTGAATGGACTCTACTAATTTTAGATGCTCAGTTACTTTCCCTACGGAAGATGTGCGCCTACAATAACTGGTATCATATCTACGATATCAGCCTGTATCAGCCCGTTCAATCCTCGTAAGCTAACATGTCTTCCTGCAAAAATAAGCCTTGCAGAACAATGAAGATCACGCTAAATATCTTCCTCGACTTACATTATTAGACAATGAGTCCAGCCTCGTGTAATCTTTCGATTATAAAAACAATCTCACTGCCGTGTTGCCAACGAACTGCTTCAGTCAATGCGTGCAAGAGTCTTAATCGACCAACCAATTCGTTAGGGTCATCCCAATAGGTATATTATATCCTCTTCCTTTCTCCAGATCTTCACCGTCAAGCTCATCCTGGAACATAGGTTTTATGACACGTATATATTTTGATCCCGTGTGTGAATTAAAACGGCTGGAGGTCTCGTTCCTGAATCGATGTCTACTCTCGTGGAAACAAACGCACTTGTACGCCTACTGATTTTCCTCCTTATAATTCATAGCCTCTTTTCTGAAGAGTAATTCCAAAATATATTATTTAGAATCACAGTTCCATCACTGTCATCAACCAGAACATGTGCGTCACCTAGCTTTGTCGTGCTGCCATCATAACGTATACCATGTGTCTCATCAAAGCGTGCTTGAAGTTTATGAAGGTGAGTATGCAACACATGTATGTTATTCAATCACTCAGATAATACATCTTCCTCCTCCTTCTCTTTCTAAGTAATACTAACCATTTTGTTTAGCGGTTCCATTTATGGTGTAAAGGTTTCCATCGCCACGATATCAGACTCATGTCGTGCTTCTTGTAACTGTTTGCATTTACGTTTAATCACCTTACTCGCTCTGATTAAATCCTCTGAAATTTCATCGACATGATGTCGACTATGAATGTCTCGTAATACTAATGAACGAATTATTATATCTATAACATACGTATGACCTAATTTTACGTCAAACGTTGATGGTGAGGCGCATGGGCCCTCCCACGCCATGCGTCATTATTGGCTTGCCCTCAGAGGCCTGCCTTTTAACGTGTGGAGGCAAAGGAGGCAGTCATAAACCCCCACACCACGCCGCATGACCTAGCGTCGTTATTTGCATGCCTCCTGAACCCTACCTATTAGCGTGGAACCATCCACGGCCTCCTATTGGTGTTCCCGGGACCATAATGCGTTATAATTATCTGCATTTGATTATTACGTCACGACGCCGACTAAGCCAATGGGAGTGTCGTGGCCCAGAAAGCTTAAAAGCCACTTACAGAGGTTCCAAGTTTTTTTCAGTGTGATACTCATAAAATCTTATGAATATTTGTCTATCCATCGAGTCTCATAGCCACGAGTAAAAATAAAATGTATCGTGTTATTATAGAACTAGCTAATGTGTTCACAGCCAGGGGGTGTCAAATCTGTTCACTGAGTCTCAGATTGTTCCAAAATAGTAGCTTAGTTCCTCCATGGCACCTCAAGAAGTGATTATATTGTATAGGTAGTCCTGGTTCCGGCCCCTCCGTGTCACCTCAAGGAAGTTATTATAAGTAGTTCAGGTTCCCCCATAACACCTCAAAGAAGGAACAATAAATAGTCTTAGTTACCTCCATGGCACCTCAAGAAGTGATTATATTGTATAGGTAGTCCTGGTTCCGGCTCCACCGTGTCACCTCAAGGAAGTTATTATAAGTAGTTCAGGTTGCTCCATAACACCTCAAAGAAGGAACAATAAATAGTCTTAGTTCCTCCATGGTACCTCAAGAAGTGATTATATTGTATAGGTAGTCCTGGTTCCGGCTCCTCCGTGTCACCTCAAGGAAGTTATTATAAGTAGTTAAGGTTCCCCCATAACACCTCAAAGAAGGAACAATAAATAGTCTTAGTTCCTCCATGGCACCTCAAGAAGTGATTATATTGTATAGGTAGTCCTGGTTCCGGCTCCTCCGTGTCACCTCAAGGAAGTTATTATAAGTAGTTCAGGTTCCCCCATAACACCTCAAAGAAGGAACAATAAATAGTCTTAGCTCCTCCACGACATCTTAAGAAAGTGATTATAATCTGTAGATATTAATGGTTTCGGTTCCTCCATGCCACCCCAAGAAAGTTAATATAAGTAATCCTAGTTTATCCACGACACTTCAAGGAAGGAATTATAAGTACAGTAGCCCCGTGGCTTCTTTGGTGCTGACTGACTGTTCACAGCTGAATACCTAAATTTTGACTATCAAAAGTAACAGCTGTCAAATAAATGTTTTTGCAGATCTTATGGTTCGGCATAGGGATACATAATTTGGTCTGGTAACTTTTCAAAACGGCTGTGAGCTGTCATTTAGCACCAAAGAAACTACTGTAGTTATGGATTCTCCATGACACTTCAATAAAGGGATTCTAAGTACTTATGGTTCCTCCATTCCACCTCAAGGAAGGGATTCTAAGTAGTTATGGTTCCTCCATGTCACCTCATAGAAGGGATTATAAGTATATATGGTTCCTCCATATCACCTCATGGAAGAGGCTATAAGTATACTTGGTCCATGGTAAGAAAGATCAATTTAGTAAATAGGCGCAAAACTTATTTTCATAAGCTACGCAGAATAATTCTCAATGATTCATATTTTCATTAGTTAAGCAGAGTTTACTACACACAATTTATTTATAATTTATTAAAACGGGTACAAATTATTGTAATTTCACTAAACAATGCTCAGTGATCTTTGACTAGCTATTCGATGGTTTTAATTTAGATTATTAAATTAGTGTAATTCTATGAAAGTGGGGGAAATTGGTTATAGAACTAAAGGACCTTTTTCAAAAAGGGGATTGAACAAAGTTTCATAGCTGAACTAGACCCCATCCTTCTCAGCTGGTTTTGCAGGTAGAACAATGAAACGTAAAGAAAACATTCTTAAATAATTTTAGAAAAATATCTCGTAAAAAACCACAAAAATCTATTTACTATTTATACTATCAATACATTTTTTACTGTTTGTAGTTCTAAAACTGTCCACAAATCGAGTTATTTAGTCTATTCAGGGATGTAGGCGTTGAGGCATTGCACTTTAATCAAGCTCTTGAAGAATCTCAGTGAGGTAAAAAATCTAGTCTCGTTTATAAGAAAATGGAACACGGATGTTTTCAAGTAATTTGGATAGGCCTCTGGGTGCTGATAACTACCCTTTTACTAAGCGCCTTAAGAATCTAACACAATTCACCAAATAACTCTGTTCCACGACTAAAATAATGTTAATGCTATTCAGGAAACCAACTGAATAAAAATGTACTTTAAGTTCATGTCGTTATCTTCTGCAACATACGTAAGTGGAAACAGTATAAACTAAATCCTAATTTAATGTTGTTGCGTGTTGTTTTTTTAATCAAGAGGCTGAAAAGAGAAATAAAAAGTTTCTTATTTTGTTGGCACATCGTATTCGTTTCATTTTTAGAGAAAATTCTCAACAAGACTTACCTTTGAAAAAGCAGAAAAATAAAGCTTGCTTCCCCTCTCCCCCACTCATTCTTCGCAGATATGGTCTACAAGATTGTTATTTGGAAAACTCTTGAGTTAAGTTTCTCTTGTTCCAACTTGTCTAAACAACTTCAGCTGAGGAATTGTCTCGGAGGAAGCACAATAAAGTAAGGTAACAATACCATCACGGTTTGAGTTTGGAGGTGTACTTACCGGTAAGTTCGACGTAAAAACACGAAGGTTTTTGTTTGGAGAAAATATATACATACACACAAGTCTGTAATAATATCCCTGAGCGATATTGTATTACCAAGTTTGTTTCCCTCGCCTTAAATCACAGTATATTTTAAGAGATCGGGAAAAAAAGAATTATTAAAGTACGTTTTCAAAGATAACTTTTCTAAGCCTTTACTTTTCAACCTTTAAAAAACATTTTAAGCTATTCAATTAAAACTTATATTTTTTGGTACATTGTTCACATTATTTAGGAAAAAAATTAAAAGTTCTGTGAATAAGTATCTAATATACAAATCAATGTATCCATCCATGCGGATTTCCATACGGTCCAAGGCATCAGTCTCACAAATTACTAGATTGTAGATGACAGAGAGGTTGAAGTTCGAACTTCAAATATGCGTTGGGTGTTCAAGGAGTGGTTTTACACACTTGATTAATATTTATAATCATCCCCCTCTCTAAGTAATGCAGATACATTTTTAATAAACTGCCCTTTCCATCTCTACCCCTTAGTCTACAGCCATGGTGTTAGAAGTACTAATAATAAAAAGGTACCAAACAGATTATTTCATAACTACAGGATGGTCCAAAAGTTACTGTGCAGTAAAGTATCACGTACCTCGTAGCAGCTCTTCCTAATAAAGATGTTGGAAATGTCTCCCAAAGGCCTTAAGACATATCCAGACACACCTCTCCATATCATAATTATCATGTCAGACGAAGGAAACTGTACAGACACGTCTTTCAGACTATGGGGGACATTTTCAATCTATGTTATAGGAAGAACTGCAACGATATTCGTAATACCTTACTGCATAGTAACTTTTGGGACACACTGTATTATAAATCATATTATTTAGTTTTTACTTGGTGGCACACGTCTGACTGCCCCTTCCGACTATCACTAAATTACACTATCAAATACTATAGAACGGGGTGATTTTTAAGTAAAACCGTCAGAGGTGAGGTATGATTTAAAACCACTAATGGGTGGTCTGAATGAAAGAAAAGAGAAGGGGGCGAAAGTGCTTTGTGTGATGTTGCGTAATTAAACATCTCAATTAATAGTTACCCGCCTCGGTGTCGTGTTGAGCTCGACTTCTGAGGATGGGGAGATCGAGGTTCGAATCTCGGTCTAGTGAACTGGGGGTGGTTTTTCCTAAATGGTTTTCCACTCTCCCTCCACGCAAATGCGGAATCACTTCCTCTAATTCAACCTTAACAATTCCTAATCCATTAGAGTAATTAGTACTTAAAGCTTATAACCCGAACGGGTAGTAAGACGTGATGCTAAATAAATAATTAAAAGGTTTTTTTTAAATTATGACTTAATTAAAGATTTATTTTTTAATTATATAAACCACGTTACTATTTACACGATCTAAGCTCTAAGGCATCATTCACGTAAAATAGTAAATTTCCGGCTTTGGGGAGGTTGGTGTTCAATCTTCAGCTAAATGTACTGAGGGCGGTTTTTTCATATATGCTCCACGCAAATGTGTTTACTTACATTTCCTTTAAATTTTTCCTTCTTCATCCATTAGTGTTATAGTGTTAGTAGGCCTATACCAGTAGTGAGACGTGGATCACAAACATAAAAACAAAGAATCATTCCCCTGAACTTTACAGGATGAAACAAGTGGAAACTTCAACAGTCCGGTTATGTCCTGTGTTTTAAAAAACCCTGAAGGTCCATGTCGGCTCCAATCCAATCCAATCCAATCCAATCCAATCCAATCCAATCCAATCACCCGAACCAAAATACTCGACATGGAGTACCACATCCAGCCCCAACCTAATCCTCGCCTAGTGAAGCCACCCCTCGCTAGTTTGAACTGTTAACATGCGGGAGGGAAGGGGTAGTCCCACCGGCCAATATCCCCTGCCAGGACTACATGTTTAACAGGTCCCGTGGTGCAGTTCCTGCTATACCACCCCTAATAATCCGGGTTAGCCCGTGTTTAGTACAACGGCCATTCTTAAGGTTTCTCTAGTTTAGATTGTGTGGTCCGGAGGAGGATCAGACGAGGGAGGGAGGAAGAGGATGGTTTTCTTTCTTTCAGGTACTCGCTTACGATAAAACACTTGAGCAGGTTTCCTGAGTCCTGGTTTGTCGGAGGAGAGTTCCATCAACCCTCGCTTGACCAAGACATTTCCACAGTATGATCTAAAACGATACTTTTGTATTCTATCTTTCTTGAGTGTTTTTCTATCTTTTTCACACTCTTTCCTTCCCTAGTAATCCTGTTCCTTTCTTTCTGAATGTTTTACATCCTCTAAATCTAATACTTTCTCATCATCACTTTTATCATTTTTACTCTCTCTTTTATTATCTATATTACATTCTCTTTTCCTCTTTCCTGCCTAACTTCGTTCTCAATTGTTTTCAACCCTTGTCTTATTCTATCATTCTCTCCTCACGGTGAGGATATAAATAAGTAAATTTAAATATTAAAAATGATAGTACAATATAGTTTTGTTAATAATATAATATATTTTACATCTTAACTTCTTAGTTAACACTGATTGACACTTTATTTTCTAAGTTTCGAGAATCATTAGTCAAGACCACATGTAATTTATATTTGTCTCTGAAATAGTTCCTTTTTCTTCCAAAACCTTCCATACACCCTTTTTTATTTCCTCAATATTTTCAGCTATTATTTCCAGCCTATTTTACCAAGTCAACGGGTTTCTCACTAAATCCGTTGATTTTCAGAACTGACACAAAATAGTTTTACTTAACCAATTCCACCGTTCAAAATCTCATGCCCTGCTGTTTTCATCTACAGCGAGTGCTTCTACACACTCCTTAGTAAATATAATTTGTTTTCAGATGTCAAAACGTTAATTTGTCTACTACTTTTGTTGCGAAGTTCGTCTTGTGTTCACTGTGTGGACTAAGATGTCAATGAATTAATGATAAAGGTGATTTATCCATATGATTATCATACCTCATATTCGTTATTCAGTTGATAACAAATGATTATTTTTTACTTTAATGTGAAGGAAAAATAGATTTTTTCTAGGGCTGTAACAAGGATAGGAGGTTTCAACCCCCCCCCCTCTTCCGAAAGTATGAATAGTAATATAAGTACTCTTTGTTTCTCGTCAATGTCTAGGATTGTAGCTTATTAGAGTATATTAAATTTTGTAATAACTACAAATTGACGTGTGTGCTAGAAAACTTTAAATTGCTTCATAAAATATTTAATTTAACCAAATAATTGGCAACTCAATTTAGGGAGATCACCACGATCCACGGCTAATACAGCTTTCTTCCTCCCCCCCCCCCTTCCCATTCTTTACAACTCACCATTTCCTTCCATAAAAATAAACTGGGTATGGATTTGATTAAATCCGTCCCCACCAATAAAAACAGCTAGCGACGCCTATGAATATATCGCTAAAAATTGAAAACAGTTTAAGTAGTACTTGGGATACAAACTGACTTCAAAGAGTTTTTTTAATAACTATCGTAAGTTTAAAAAGAATATTCTTGTATTAATCAATAAAATCTATTTAATTTTGGGGAACATGAGAGTCTTCTAAGTGGTATGACAGTAATCTACCTTGAATGAAGTTACTCTGGTGTAAACTAATTAGATTCAAGTACTCTGACGTGTGAAGTGTGTGCGCATGGACGTGAAAACTGCCGATTACTGATACGCACTTCACTTGAGTGTACTTAGAGAGTGTGTGAGAGAGAGAGAAAAATGATTTCAAGCTACAAACTTATCGAGCAAAATCTTCATCACTATGTAGGCGATCTTTGAGCACTAGGGTCCCCAAAATCAGTCTAAAGTCTGATCGTCATAGAAATTAATTTCTTGATCATATAAAATAAAATGTAGAGCTGCCAACTGTCGAAATCAATATATTTTTTCAAGTAAAATAATGTGGGCAAGTGATTGGTGAACTTGGAAAGAGAAAAGGACAGCAGTAGACACATAGTTAAACTTAGAGCCCCTCTACCGAGCTTCACTTGGAGAGTGCTAAGTCTGACTATGAATCTGGCCCATAGTTAAACTTATAGCCGCTCTATCGAGCTTCTCTTGAGGAGTGCTAAGTCTGACTATGAGTCTGGCCCATAGTTTAACTTAGAGCCCCTCTATCGAGCCTCACTTGAGGAGCGCCTAGTTTTACTAAGAACCTTGCCCATAGTTAAACTTATAGCCCTTCTATCGAGCCTCACTTGAGGAGCACTAAGTTTTACTAAGAACCTTGACCATAGTTAAACTTATAGCCCCTCTATCGAGCCTCACTTGAGGAGCACTAAGTCTGACTAAGAACCTTGCCCATAGTTAAACTTATAGCCCCTCTATCGAGCCTCTCTTGAGGAGTGTTAAGTCTGACTATGTATCTAGCCCATAGTTAAACTTAGAGCCCGTTTATCGAGCCTCACTTGAGGAGCACTAAGTTTGACTAAGAACCTTGCCCATAGTTAAACTTATAGCCCCTCTATCGAGCCTCTCTTGAGGAGTGCTAAGTCTGACTATGTATCTAGCCCATAGTTAAACTTAGAGCCCCTCTATCGAACCTCACTTGAGTAGCACTAAGTTTGATTAAGAACCTTGCCCATAGTTAAACTTATAGCCCCTCTATCGAGACTCTCTTGAGGAGTGCTAAGTCTGACTATGTATCTAGCCCATAGTTAAACTTAGAGACCCTCTATCGAACCTCACTTGAGGAGCACTAAGTTTGACTAAGAGCCTTGCCCATAGTTAAACTTAAAGCCCCTCTATCGAGCCTCACTTTAAGGAGCAATAAGTCTGTTCATGATTCTGGACCAAAGATCTAGCTACCACACTTTAATCAGTTTTTTAAATCCTTGAAAAATATCATAATACGTGTCACGAAATTAAAGATTTTAAAAACCACATTAAAGGGTAATAATATTCAATTTGAAAACATACCTTCCGTAGTAATATATGGAAGTACTAGAGGGAGTATTAAATCCCACCACGTCCTAATTAAAAGAGGTGATAGTTTATTATGTAGTTACTCATGCCACTATCCCCCTTTCAATCCAGATCTTTGTATATTACCCGTCTCCTTATCTGAAGCGTATTCGTCGTACGTCTGTGAAGGCAGCGAGCGCTTCAGTGAGAGAATAGGGAGTGTTATGAAGGAAAAGAGCCATGGCAGAAGGCGGACGCTATCTGTCCGCGCTGATTGCACAAAACTCTCCGAGTCCAGGCACGACATGTGCGACTGACAGTCTAATTCCAAGGAGGGGGTAAAGCAATTCAGAACAGACGTTACGGTGGCGAGGACTTACTTGCCCGGATAACGTCGTCGCCGGCAACGACGAGGTAGTTTTACAGGAAACTTCTCCGGGCTGAAACCCGCACGGTGAATGCCTGTCATGTCAACCTTGCATTGTCTTGGGAATCTGGTTAGAGCAGTGGTTTCCAACCTGGGGATCACGTAATGTTTCAGGTAGGGTCAACATGATTGTTTAGCTAATAACTTTATGAATCAAATAGCCAAATATATTATTTATAATTTTTAGTGAGGATTAATCCATATAGATATCATATTCTGAAAATTGAAATATGACACCTGGACACAGGAATTGAACCCAGAACCTTTGGCTTAATACACCAATGCTCTTACCACTGAGCTATCCAGGAATCACCCCGTGCTCATGGTCGTTCTTCACCCATATTTTAAGGCAGAGTCTATGATGGACGTGCGTAAATTGTTGGCTACAAATAAACATTTGTATCCAACAACTTCCGCACGTCCATCATAGACTTTGCCTTAAAATATGAGTTAAGAATTACCCTGAGCACGGGGCGATTCCTTGATAGCTCAGTGGTTAGAGCGTTGGTGTACTAAGCCAAAGGTCCCGGGTTTGATTCTCGTGTCCAGGTGTCATATTTCAATTGTCATACTATAACTTTATAATTATTTTTAAAAGAGATAAATCATTATAAAAAGGTGCAATTAAAATAGAAATGTAAGTGGTTAAAATGATAAAGGCTGTTAATTTACTGATTAGGTTACTTAACTATGAAAGCAACTTACTTACTTAGTTTACTGTGCAAGAAGTCTCGAGTTTAAGAGAGTGCCACTTCCACTATAGCTTCCAAAATACCCACCGAGCTCGTTGGTTCTCCTTTAAAACATATTAATCGCATTCGTTTAGTCATTATACTAGCAAGTTATATTAATTAAATCAAGCATATGGGCCTACCATCACGCTTGTTTTGTTTGTAGGTGAGGAGGTCAGGATTCAAACTAATACCGGGGATGATTTTTTCCTAAACTTCTTACCCCTTTTCTCTATACGAAAATAAATGTACATTTCCTCTAAATTCTACCTTCTGCATAGCTGTAATTAAATGCTGATAGGCCATACGAGCAGTAAGATTCATTTAAAGCTATGATATGAACTCTTGTAGGTTTTTTAAGTGGTCAAGGTGGTCTCAAAGATAAACGCTGGGGTAAAAAAGTTGGAAACCACTGGGTTTAAAGGAAGTTTATAGAAGTCTTGTTTATCTTGGCGTTCACTACATGACTAAGGGGATCATTACCTGCACACGTCACAATATTTAAATGATAGCTTCGCTACTTTGTAAGAGTATTTTTATCATAAATTATCAACATAATCATGTGTCTAGTTTTATAGTTAATATTTCTAACACCCTGAACGCTCGGAGTTTATAAACACGTGTACAACAGGGTATACCTTACCCTACATGGTTGAATATGAAGGTCAGAGTTCTGAACCCTCCTATGTGTATTTAGATAGTTTTATCTGAACACAGATTCAGCTGCGTTTCCAATAGTTCTACCATTCTAATCCTTAGCTCATTAGAGAGAATAGGTAGAGAGCACGGTTTGTTGGTAAGACTTGGAGCATAAAATATCCTTATGGAATTTAATAATTATCTTGGTTCACACCTTTTAACACATGGCTATTTAACGGTTTGATTTATAAGTGGTGAGAAGGATTGTTGGAAGCTAAAATGCACACAAATAAGGAAATATCTTGGTATGTAGTAAATGTGGTAACACAATCCTCCCCTAGGTGTACCCAGCTGAGATTCGAACTCAAGCTCGAGAGTAATATATATTGACAACAGCATTAGTGATAATCGGGACATTAGTAGTTCGAAATTTATGAGTACGTGGAATAAACTTCAAGCTTGACTAGTTTGGTTCGCAGATGTTGGAAGATTGGGGTTTCAATCCCAACGGAGCAAGGGTGTTTTTTTTACCACTCTCCTATTTTCCTAGTCCCTACCCAATTAGTGGAAATAAAATGGTGGATGGCCTGTACAGGATGTACGACCTGGAACAATTTATATAAAAAACCCTTACATTTTACTTTTAGATGATTTAAGGTAATCTCTCACTAGTTAATTACCTCATAGCTTACGCGAATTCAATATCGCTTGTGAACGGTTCCACGTCATAAACTGTTATTTAGTCTTCTCTGGAGGCGTTTTCCCGAATATATTCTTTGGCATCTTTAGTTTCTCATTTGATATTCCCCAACTAGTAGAAACCAAAACCACGAGAGTTGAACTCAAGAGGTTTGTCACGAGGGTGTCTACTTACTAAAATTGTAAAATCTCTAAGGATTTTTGGCAAAAATTACGCGTTGATTCTTATATTTACTCGCAATTTAAGAACCAAAGAATGTTAAAATTAATTGCAGTAAATGAGCCGCTTAAATTAATGTAAAATGTTAGGATTAATGTTAATCCGTTTTCTGGTATGGATAAACTTTAGTCAACTTCTTTAGATCAAATTGTCGTAGTTCTTGCTTAAGTAAAAAATTAGAGATATCGAGAAAAGCCTGCTTTGGTTGCCACACAGTTAAAGGCGTCGCTCTTACAATAGACTAAGATTGATAATGACAGGGAGATCAGGGTTTGAATGCTGGTTGGGTGTTTTGAGGGTGTTTATTTCCTAAATGATTAACCACTCTCTCTCTCTCCACGTAAATACAGGTACACATCCTCTAAATTCAACTTTCCTAGTCCCTAACTTAGCTAATTAGCGTATATTACATATGTGTATAACATGAACAAGTAGTAATACGTGGTGATAAAAATAAAGGCTCGAAAATATGGGACTTGGTGGATATCAACTGGCGTCTCTGGTCTCCGTAGTGACGCTAGGAGACAAAACAGAAAGATGGTTGTCCAGAGGATAGACTAGTTGTTCTGTGACCAGTAGATCTTTTTACCTTCGTTCAAAAAGTGCTAGGTAAACTATGCACGAATTATGCTATGTTCTTATCGTTAGTACAGTCTTAAGTTTTATCTTTGGAATTAAAGTTGAAATATCACCAATAATTTATTATTGTATTTGAAGTTTACATAAAAATAATTCATACTATATTCAATATAACATTAAATTCTTAGAGAATAACTATTGGTCATGCGATTTAAGTTGTCATCTCACAATATATATGCCATTATTTTTTTAAATACGCTTTAGGTACTCTATTGATTATTCGTGGTCATAAATAAAAAATCACTGGAGATGAGCTATTAAATTAAAACTCTTTTGAGTGGCCGATATATTTAAATGGATAGCCATATTAAAAAAAAAAAAATATTTTATCGTTGGGCCTAGATTCAAAGAATGATTTAGCCCAATTTCGCTAAAATTTGTTCATGTGTTTGATAGTTATCGTGGATAAAAGATTCGAACAAACAGACAAGAAGCTATGCCGAATGATAAAGTTTAAAATAACCTTGCAACGCTCGGTCAGTTATAGATATTAGAAGGAAACTAACTATCCATACTTTGTATAAGACGAAAGGAGCAACATGCTAAGCTAAATACAAGCTCATTTAGATAATAAATAACGTTATTGACAAATATAAAATTACTAAAATAATTTTAATATATATAAAGTTACGTAATTTAATGTTATCTGTAGCTGTCAGTTTTTATAGGTACTATCAATAGGTGTGAAATAATATTAATATAAGTCTACGTTGGCCAAATAATTATCTTCTTTTTTCTAAGACTTCGTTCCTGTAAAAATCCTACTCAGGGGCCCATTCACGGGTTGTTGCCGAGTACAGCCAGCCTTTCCGGAACTAAACTAATAAGCTAGTCCCTCTTCCTCAGATAGGCAGAGAGCGAATATTTTTTTAATTTACTTTAGAAGGCAAGTTTTGACTAAATTTACTGGTACGGCCCCGTCAAACCTAACTTGGCTTGGAAACAACTCTTGAGCTGCCACTGCTTTTAGTGGAGTCGAAGTAAAAGGTGGATATTTGTATAATCATTACGATAACTCCCAGTTACTCTCATCTACTATAGTAATAAAATTGAGTCTATAACTTGTATTCATAATTCTGAGTGCTTATTATCAAAGGATATAAAATACAATGGTTACATTTACTCATTTTTTGAGATGAAAATAATGAATATGTTCTAGGCCTACTTTTATACTCTGAATATAAACATTGGCTGTATTTACTGTTGTTTGATAAACACAATGTTAGCCCATTAATAAAACCCATGTAAATTAAGCCATTATGAACATTTTAATCTCATTGAGCTAAAATTTAATAACTAAATCTAGTTTAGAATTTATTTTAAAATAAAGGCACAACCCTATCAACACTAGGAATGAAATATTTTCGTTTATAACCATATAATAAACGAAACAGTTATATAATAATATTTAAATTAATTTTAAGTTAATAATATGATAGTTTTAAATATGATTAAATATCGTAAATAATTTCATTGTATCACAGCATGGTGACAGGTTTAATCAATATCAAATAACACGTTGATAATTCTGTGATTGTGTTTCACTCTTCTTCATTTACTGTTTATTTGGGCAAGGTGAAAATGAAATTCTAACTCAACCGGGCTACTACCCAGCTTCTGTGTTGATTTTTGTGAGTGAGGTAGAAGCTAAGGTAGATTATACCACTGACAATTTACATAATCTTTGATAATAGCATAGAATTTAATTAAAATTCTTCCTATGTATATTTTTAAAACGTGAAGCTATTGCTTTCAACAATCATTCTCAAGGTTCTATCAAAGCAGATTTTTATAATTAGATTTTAAAAACTTAAAAATTTCCGATAGATTTAGAGTGGAATCAATTTCTTTCCACCATAATTTCTCAGGTTCTATCAATTAAACATTTAAACAACAAAAAATAATTTAACCTACTTCGATGATTATCATAACAAAGTTTACAAATTTCCAATATCAAAGCCGAAATTTAAGAAAGTGATTCCAATAGTTCTAGGGAACTTTTTTTTTTCCTAACGAAAGCTTACATATCGAAGATGATATGGTAGATGATTATGAAGATTTTAGAAATCTCGAGCTAACATTTCTAAAAAAAAAAAGGCCGCAGCTACACGGTGCCAATTTAAAACTATGTATAATTCTTAAACGAGTTAGCTGTAGTATTATTTTAATAGGAAGAAACGTTTAAAAAATAACATTTTTATTTGGGTGTCAACAATGATAATATACTTTATTATTTTAAATATAATGATTTTATCTATCGATATTTACAGCTGCAGAAGATATGACTTGACGTATGAATATATGAAAGCATATATAGTTACTTTTTTTATCTATTAGATAAAGTTCTTCCTTTGAAAATTGTGCTGTCTTTCGTCCTGAAATTATGATGGAGAGCCATTTTGTTTTTTTGCAAACAAACAATACACAATGACCTTCCAGTTCAGAGGCAGTCATGGTACCCTCTGTTATAACATCCCCAATGCTATTATCTTAAAACCTTTCAAAGAAACCATTTTTAGGGGTGTTGGTATTTCCCCTGCTACAGTCTTTATCCCCCAAGATATTGTGTCACCGTTTGGTGGGGTTGTCAGTGATGCAACACGTTTCTTCTCATCAACCAAGCCCCGTGCTACCTCGACAGTTCCTCAAACTTTGGAGGACGAAGAAAGAGAGAGAGAGAGAGAGAAAGCATGTTTAGCAAGACACGACTAACTTCCACGTCAAACTTGTTGGCAAGATCAAATTACTTTGATGACCTACGTCAGGGGAATTGCTACCAACATTTTGGTACGTGGAAAATTATTAGGTTATTTTGGTTTAAAGACGCGTAAGATACAAAAGTGGTTTTTAGCATCATAAACAAAAATATAAACTTAAAAAATATAAAGGGAAATCTGGGTTTAATTGAGAGTGAGAAATAAACAATGAAAATATATTTGAATGGGGAGTGATATGAATAAAGATTGAAGGCAAAAACTTTCTCGTACTTTATAAACTTATTTTTTTCACTCATGACCCCCACAAGCTCAAAAACAAAAAATGGTTCAAGCCCCTGTTAGAGCCTTATATATAAAAATAAAACCGTTAAATAGCTATCGTGTTAAGCACACTGGAATAAAATTTAAAACATAAAAGGAAGAGAAAAGTACCTCGGCCCGAAGCCGCGTGTCTTAAAGCCTCCCAAATGGCCTGAGTTAGACTATTTGCCCCTCTATATGTCGTTCCCTCCCCATATCCTTGGAGATGTCCCGGTGCAAGTGAGAACTGTAAAGATAGTGTATTTGTCAGGGTGATAGGCGCAGTCAAGTTGATGAGTAGTCCCCTGCGAGTTACGTCCAAGTGAGAGTTGATGAGGGTCTAGCAGGCGTCGTACCCTTGGGTGCGGTGGCCAAGTTATCGACCCACATATAGGCGGAACTTGCTACAGGGTGTCGCGGCTTATTAAGGTCTTCTTTCTCAAGATCAAGGTACACAAATGTTGGGTATTTTTATTAAACGCCTATGAGAGACAACGCTTAGTTGTGTAGTTCTTAGTCTTTAATAATTCCAGGGTGGGGGTTTTGGGTGAATTATCTTAATTTATTGTACACAGGTTAGACCACAAATTAACTTAAAAAAATTAATTAGTATAAGGAAATCCACATCGGTGGGCACGTGGACTTAATGTAAGACTTGTCTTATCTGATTTTCCAGTGACATGGAGAGCTAGGTGTATTAAGATGGTTTCATCCCAAGTGATTTTACACTCCATCTCCCCCAAGAAAGTGCGGCGACATTGTATCTAAATTATACAATAATCACTCCTCCAATGGTTTAATTGAATGTGATTAGTCCATACGAGCAATAAAATTATGTGTGAGAGGGAAAACAAAGTACAGCGTTCCTAATACGTGACACAATTAAACTTGTCTCCTTGCTATCTACTAAAGGGATAGCAGGGCCAACTCTGACAAATAGTGAATATCTTCATCAGACATAAAACTAAAATCCTTTAGATTTGTGGTCGACCAACCTCATCACTTAGCTAAAGAGATGTTCACAGAGGTTGTGGAAGTCGTCCATCGACACTTTAACAAACTAGCCCTTAATTTGTCTACTGGATTATTAGTGTCTACTTTCTGTACATGCATATTACATCAGCATATGACTTACATATTAGTCTAGCCTTGGTCAGAAAGACCAACTAGACACACAGATGTAGCTCTTAGATAAATATTAATTGATTAAAAGATCGAGATAGTAGACACATCATACACACCTTAGTCATCAATGAGCCTCCCCCTCTCCTATTCTCCTCGTGTGTCTGCAATTTACTTTGAAAGGTTGGTTATATTGTTGAATACATGAGGTAGTAGAGGAATCAAGACTGAGATGGTATGAGCTTGTATGTAATAAGTATGAAGAAGAAGATTCCAAAGATAATGAAATAAATGAAGTATGTGGAAAAAGACAGCAAGGAAGGCCAAGAAAGAGGTGGGAGGAGCAGGTAACAAAAAGTGTGCTATTGAGAGGAGAAGAATGGAAGCGATAAAAAGAAGAGGAATGTTGGAAAGATAGAGAAAGATTTAGGCATTTTACCAAACTGACCCGGCCTCAAGATGAAAACAGTTGATGATGATGATGATGGTGATGTGTTTTAGTTTAATAAAATATATACACTTTCAATTATGTCATAATCCCAATTTCATTTTTCTTAGTTCACTGATAATAAGAAATTAAAAGATCATATTTTAACTTAAGTAGAAAATATTTAGCTTTAATTTCGTATTAAATAGTTTAAAAAAAATAAACTTTGATAGCTAAAATAAATTACGAATAGCGTGATATCACTCATCCAAGATACACACATATTTGCGCTAAAGAGATGAGGAAGAGAAAGAACAATTATAAATAAAATGTATTTGAATTTTCTTGGGTAGGCAAGTATTTAAAACTTTCCCTAAAATACCTTACTGGAATTCAATTACTGACAACCTTGTCACCAGAAAAACCAGAAAATATTCGGCGGACGCCTTTGTCCATGTGTCCACTGTTGTGAGCTAAATATATATGGGTAATTTTGTATTTAAATTGTAATATTTGAAATTGAGTAAAAAGGCCATCTGTATGATTTCAATAACTATTCATTTCACCTAGAACTATGTAGCAATATTTATTAATGTGGTTTAAGGGCCTTAACCCCTTCAAAATAATTTGTCGAAAAGATACCCAACAGCATCCAAGTCCACTTTATACGTAATATATGAGCCTATCTATATAAAAGTTCAGTAGCCTATATTTTATAGTAAATTTGTATAAATAACTGAATGGCTGAGATGATTAAAATTTATCCAGCACTAAAGTATTGTTAATGGAACCATACAAATTCTTAATTCACTCAAAAGTAAAAATAAAAGCAAATTATTATTTTATTCTTTTCGACTTAATTGAACACAAAATTTTGTTTTTAAGTTGTTTCAATGAATACCCTCACCTATTATTTAATAAAATATTCTGTAAAATATAGATGAGGTGGCTAGTACATAGTAAATGTACCAGAATTATCGTGGAGAGTGTATTGGAAAATAACAGCGCATCCAACTGAGGTTTAAACCGGGACCTTTGCGTCATCAGCTCTCGAGTCTATTGCGAGTCTTGACTTTATTATTATTATTATTCAATTATTATTATTATTATCACAGCGTCTTACTACCCATTCGAGCTATACACACTTAGGCTAATGTCTAATGTTAGGGTGATGGTGATACAGTTTAACGTGGGATCCGAACCTCTGTGGAGGCCTGGCATTCCACACATTAACAAGTTGTGATTAATACAAGTCTTGTCAGAGGTGAAGGAAGGGTTTGATAATCAGATAAATCTGTGCCGGGACCGAGGATTGAAACCCGGACCCCAGCACAGAAGTCCGACACCTTAACCCTAGACCACCAGGTGACCCTTTGACTTCTTAAAGAATCATTTCAAGATTAAAGGAGTTAGTTTAGTTGTTGTATTAATGTCTATAGCGGATAGTAGGATAGTAGTGCTACAACTGAACCTGACGGAAGCCTCTTATGGTTGTCCTAAATACCTGAAGACCGGCAAAATGTTACTTCTCCACGGAGATCATCGAAGCAGGCCAGAAGGGTTGCATCGGATCACAGAGAGTTGAACCATTTTTATCCTTGAGAAAGACTACTTAGAATTGCCTTAGTGAAGTTTAAAAGTAAAGGGAAAATAGTAGCGGAGACGAGGCAATATTTGAATGTAAAGAAGAAAAGGCAAGCAAGCAAAGAGGAACAACGAACGGGCGAGAGTGAGAATACAGACGTGAATACTAAGTTCCGACTAGAGGAGTTAGAGGGAGGGGAGGGGCAGTAAGAAGTTAAGGGTAGAGTAGGGTAATCGAGAAACCAAAAAAAAGGAGGTGGGGGTGTGGGGGTGGAGCTTACAGATGGATGCGAGAGAGTACACACGAGGAAGGGGGTAGGGGCGAAGATTTTTTTTTTTAACTTCTATGTGATGTATGTCCTAGATACGAGAAAATAGGATGTTCTTGAAAACGAAGAACAAAAGAAAGACAAATTAAAGCGTTGTAGAGAGAATAGTAAAAAAAAAAAGTAATAGTTTTGTTAAAGAAAACAAGTTTATTTAGAAACGAATCAAAATTTAGCAAAGATAAGTTAAATGAAAAATATAGAAAAATAGATCTTGTTCATGAAAATTTGTATGAATTATATAAATACATAACTATATATATATATAGTTTAGATCACGTGTCTTAACCTTTTAGTAGCATTGTGCCAAAGTAATGGTGCAAAGTCGTACAGCGTTCCAACAAACCCTAGCACACCCAAATCATTTATATGTTTATACTAGTTAACTAGTAGAACTATTAAAACAAGTTTAAGTTGATATTATAAAATATAAATGTAACATGTTTCTAAATCGAATGTATTAAGTAATCACGGTTCCTTGAATATTTAATATATTAACATAAATCAGATAAATCGGAATAGATAGAAAAAAAAGTAATTTGTTTTGCTAAATTTAAGTTCTGAAGACATTATTTTTAAATTTTCAAACTAAACAATTGAGCCATCGAAACATAAAACACGTTGTTATTAAAATTATTACTCACAAATGTGGTTTTAGTTAAACATAAAGGTTTTATATTGATGTTATTCAAATATCTCAGTGTGCCATTAAAAATTGTTCCACGTGCCATAGTCTGCCAACCCCTGGTTTAAAAGATATTTATGAAATAAAAAATCTAAAAATCTATGGATATTATATCACAGGCTTTTTCTATATAAGTACACTCCATTTACCTTGAGATTATATAGCGTATGAGATAAGGACATAGTGTATTCGGTCCGTGTGGACTGAGTGTAGACACAAATTGTATGTAATTGGTAAAGAAAACAAAGTTTGGAAGGAAAGAATGAGAAAGAAGCCAGTTTCAAAATAATATAAATTCCATTAAGTAATAAAAATGGATACCCGAATATTAAATCAAGGAAAACATAAAAAAAGTCTAGGTTTAGTGCTATGAAGATAGTAAAAATTTAAAACATAAAGAAAAAGGTATCGGAAAAATATCTTAAATTTGGAACAAAACAATAGGAATAAAACAAGATGACACACGAAAATAAAAGAGAAGAAGGGTGAGATCACCAATCATTGAGGAAGGTATTTAGAATATTTGGATATGAAACCAAAAGAAAGCTACATTTTATATTGGGTTGAACCAAAAGTAAAGAAAAGAGAAGGCAATCCAGGAAATATAGATTTATAAAAGCATTTTGAAAATTACTTAGAAAAAATTACAACGACGTATAGAAATAGAAATTTCTAAAGAAGAAATGTATAAGGGCAAACAACACAGCTATGTAAAAAAAAACTCATATGAAATCAAAGAGGAATGTAAAAAAAACAAGAGCACCGAGGATGTATGGTAAGAAAAGGCTACGTTAAGGATGAAAGAATGAAATTGAAAACAAAAGAGATGATGAATAAAAAGAATGTAGAATGAGGGGTGAAAGCAGAGGGGGTAAAGGAGGGGGGGGTGATATAGTTCAAGACACTAGGCAGTGGAGCCTGTAAATATTCAAAGGCAGAGTTTGATCGAGTAGAATGTTCCAGACGTGAATCAACTCGTGATCGTTCATCAATAAGTTATGAAAGAGCAATCTAGTTGGAAATAATCAGACAGAGAGGTAACGAAACTTGGAACAAAACTCGTACATCTTACGTTTGGAAGAAACTTTTCAATTGACTGTGGAACTATGAGTATAATTTAAACGCGGTATAAAAAATAGTAGTCGATAGTTACAAACGTTACTAAAACTAAATCCATACGTCAAGTTGTATGTTATAGATCTATCAATTTTTAGAGATAGTACCAATAGGTACTAAATAATACAAATAAAAACACTCTTTTCTACCGTGCTATTTCTCTAGTTCAAAGATCTTCAACCTACTGCCCGCGATGCCACGGTAGTTGGTCCGAGATGTTAATTTCCTATGTCAATAAGTATTTTATAAAGTAATATTTGTAGCTCATTAAATTTTATAAGCTTAAAAATGTTTGAATAAAGTAGTTAATTTAAAAAACATTATTTTATTAAACTAAATGTATTTACTATATGTACTGTAAGCCTACATACAACTAAAAATGAAACTATTTTGACTAAATTTTTCAACATTTATATTAATGTAACTAAAATATTTACTTAAAAATATATATTTTTAAATTAATATTTACATCCATTACTGTTTCCAGCCTATGGGATGGGTCACTTTTTTATTCAAGCCATATATTTTTCCACTATCGGCTGGCTAGACTTGTCGTAGCTTCATGTGCCTTATAATTTAAATTAAGACTAGGAGAGGTGCAAAATACAGTCCCCGCCATTAATTTCTCAATGTTAAACGTTAAACCCATCTTTCACCAAAGATAAATGTTTTGAAAATGTCGGGACTAGTACCCGGTACCCTTATCTCAATAGACAGACACCTTACCAACTCATCTAAGGTGTCGGGTATTTTTTAATTAATATGTTGATTTTTAAATGCCATCTTCAGCATTTTGGTCAAATCACTAAGTTGTCCGCAGTCAAAGAAAGGCTGTTTAATATCAGAGACATAATTTAATGAGTTAAAATAAAGTGATAGAAGCTATTCCTATTCTATTCTCACACTCACGAAACTACTACAGAGCTTGGTGGTTGAGTAGTTCACTAACATCGGGTCTACTATAGGCTATGTATGTTAACATTTAAATAGGCTATTATAAGCAAAATATTTACTAGTACATATTATTCCCTAAGTATTCAAAGTTCTGAGATTTTTACCGGAAATATTTTAGATTGAAAATTTTCATCTTTATATTGACATGATATATGACACATAGCTCACATTTTGGTGACAAATACAGTAAAATCCCGTTATACTGGACCTCGGTAATTCAAAAATTCCAGATAAACTAATCTTAACATAATCTTAGGAATATCTAAGAGGGAGTGGGGGTAGAAACAAGCAAAACTGTGATAATAAACACCTAAATTTTACAAGTTGTAGTTAACAAAATGTGTGTTTTTCTATAGTTAGTAATAAATACATTAATGTAAAAATATATTGGCCTATTGTAAATGTAAAACTACAGTAGGTATATGCTAAATCTTAAATAAATGAAAATTGCATACAACTCATTCAACAACAATTTAAAATTTGTGAAAATACTCTGTCTCTCACTTAATCCGAATTTTCACTAACCCGAACAAGCTTCGTTCCCAATTATTTCGGATTAACAAGGTTCTACTGTATGAAAGTCACTTTGGAAATTCGCACCTGTCAATCGTTTTCGACTGGACTGTCTCGATCTGGTCTTCTCCACGATGTCACTAGTTACCACCGCCCTCCAAACGTAATATAACACGAAGGCCATATTTATTTTAGTGCACAACAAATTTCAAAAGTTGTCTTCCCCACTTGAATTCTCAATCTCATCAGTATGATAAAACATGACGTCGTATCACGGATGAGATAATCATGTAGTATTATTTTCTGTGAGTTATCACGGTTTTCTAAAGCATCCGGTGTACTACCATGACTATCTTTTATTGTGCCTGCACGGTAGGGGGTTGTAAGCCGTTATACATCCTTCCGTTCCACACCCTTCCCTCTTCAATCCAGGCGCACGGAACCACTCATTCCAGACGCCGATGTAATTTCCGGACATCTGGGCAACCCTGTATAGACACATTGTTGGCAACGCTGTATATAAATACGACGGTGTGAATTCTGGGTAGGTCCAATTACCACAGTTCGATGCTTATCTCGTTCGAATGGCGGGAGAGGGATATGAGGGGGATGGTTGGGGTATATTCGGTGTACAGAAAGATTAGGGCTAAAATAAAAGTAACACGAGCAATTTAGTGCGGTGAGTGATAAAAAAAACACTAGCCAAAAAAAAGGAGTTGAAAAAAAAAATGTAAAGTTGGATGAAGCCGCTTTTGTGATTTAATGGAGGATACGGAATGGCTTAGTTCTCCATTTTAAAGTAGTTTCTGTTCATATAAACATTTCCCCCATGAAAGTTAATTTATTATTCCAGTCAGCTAGATTAACAAAATGTTAAAGTTATAAAGCACTTTAGCAAAATTTTGGCCTTAAATTATGCCAATATAAAATTTTTATAAGAAGTAATATTGTTCGTGCCCAGTTAAGTTTTAGAGTTTCAACATCGTTTCTCTGTCAATAACCAGTAAGGATCTCAAATTTGATACTCAGCAAGGTAGAAAAAAAAAATTAAAAGGGCCTTTCCTTTTCAGTTATTAAATTACATGTTGTGTATATGCTTTGGTTAAGTTTGTAAATCTTGTTGATAATCTGTTGGTTCCCTAGGCGAACATTAAATATATCTAATAAAAATAATAAATTGTTCTTCAAACAAAGACATACACCATAGCCTTTAATTATGTTATTACTATTTATCTTTACCTCTTGACAGAACATTTTTAAACGGATTTATTTTATTATTAGAGATTAATTGGTGACCTGGCGGTCTAGGGGTAAGGTGTCAGACTCCTATGCTGGCGGCCGGGGTTCAATCCTCGGTCCCGGCAAAGATTTATCTGATTACCAAACCCTTCCTTCACCTCTGACAAGACATCTTGTGAATTTGAGGAATGCCAGGCCTCCACCGTGGTTCGGATTCCACGTTAAACTGTAGGTCCTTCATTTTATCTCACAATCACCCTACCATTTCACATTAGCGTAAGTGCGTATAACCCGAACGGGTAGTAAGACGCGGTGCTAATAATAATAATAATAATAATAATAGAGATTAGTCAAGCAGTTTATAATACATTCACCCACATTAACATGAAAATGGGTTAGTAAAACAGTGAAAAGTCACATTTGGTAAATCACCTTCAGTATGCCAGGGTAAGATTCTAAACTCGATTTAATCACTGTCATAATTAGATTTGCACCCTATACCGTGTGAACACAAAAACGCAGCCCTTAGTGTTTTAATCACATCTTATTTTCGAAAAGAGAGTGTTTTTTTTAGTAAAATCTAACTCCCAATAAATATTTATATCTCTATCAAATGCCTTCAAACTATTTCCAAAAGCATATTATGATAAAGGAAATTTTTATAGTAACATCCATTGTCTGTGGAGCCCTAATTGCTTTTAGCCAGTGTATATCTCTAAAACAAACTTAGTTAATACTTTAAACCGCATCGGTATGCCCGCGAGATAGGGCATGAGCCTTACCTGAGCTTATTTTCCGGGTTTGTCGGAATATGAATCTTAGATGGATTCGCGGTATATTTATAAATTATTTTCCACTCTCCTTACGCACAAATGCGGGTACATTTATTCTCAAATTCTACATTATCTCTTCTCCTATAGAGTAAATATAAAAATAGTTGGAATGGACTATAATACTTGGTGAACACACATACACAATAATGCATCTCACAGGAACTTTATCTTGTGCCGATATTACGTCATCGGACGCCCAGTGAGTATAGTCTCGGGAAGTAAAGAGGGTGACCAACACCCCTCTTGAACTGATGGAATGGTTTGGGAGAAAATTGTACAGAAAAAATTGAAAAGACGATGCAGTGAAATAAAAGAATACTTTACAATAGTTTACTTGTACATAATTCTCTCTCAAACCGTTCCACCAGTTCAAGAGGGATTGTTGGTCACCCTCTTTACTTCCCGAGACCATACTGGCTTGCAAACACCATGCTACACCCTCACGTCAACCCCCCAAACTACTTCTTCCCGCAGGAGAAAACCCTCTGCAACCTGGCCAGGTGTGCTCGCGGAGATTTGTTGGAAACACTGGGCGTCCGATGACGTAATATTGGCATATCTTTATGTAATATCCTTATTTTCAATTTCTAAAGAAATGCTTGATTTCGGATACTGGAAAATTTAATATTGAAATTTAAAATATGAGGTTTAAGTGATCATATATGTGATAGTTCCTATTAATCAATATTCGCATTAGGATTTAAATCGAATATGTGCTGTATGTGTAGGTCTTCAATATTTTTTAAATTTAAATTGCAATTCCACAAATAAGATTGTAGTTTGAAACTCGTAAAGCTGTACTGTAAATTCCTTACAAATATCCTTAAATGATATCTTAGAAAATATACTAGGTCAAAGTTTATGCATCCCAACGCCAAGTCATAAGATTTGCAAGCTCATTTGTTAAACAGTTATCACAACAAAGCGTTTGTGTTTAACTATTTTTTCTTTAAAGCATTATTATAGTATTGAAATATAAAATTATGAAAATATCAATTTGTATGTTTATTCTTTTGTGATAGTGGCGTTTGTAATGCACTTAGAAATTATTTACAAACGCGAGCTTTTAATATTTTGCCTTCACTTCATAAACAAACGTGGTAAACTGGTACAAATTGGTTGATAGCCTCATAATCTCGTATTTTTATACGTGGGTTTACAAAATAAAAACATTATTTTCAAACTAATTCTTTGTGTGAATTTTTCTACAAGTTATTAAAAAAGTAACATTTAAGGCGGCCATTGACAAGTAAATAAAGGTATGACTATGTTATTAATTTTTATATTTTATTTAAAGAACTTTAATATCTCTTGTTGCCACAACGAAGAAACAAAAAAAAAACAATAGGGATATTAATTTGTTGCTCATTCAATTATTCATAACAAAGTTAATCATATGGTAATCTTTAAGGATTTTTTATTAGAAGCCTTTGTTAATTTTTACTTTCTCGCTATCTTACAGGTAGAGAAAGTATTGTGACCTTCAAAAAAATCGAACTCATGATTTTGATGAATCTTGACGTTTCATGATCCCCCGAATTCAAAAAAGTTGTTTTTGACTTTTCGTCTGTCTGTCTGTCTATACCTCCCACTAGAGCCTAAAATATTTTACCGATCGGGCTAAAACTTGGTATCTAGGGTTTTCATAGGGTTGCCCCGAGGTATTTTAGGAATTGTATGTCCAACCCTAGAATTAAGGGTAGTTTACTGAAGGGCAAAAAGAGAAAAAGGTAGATTTTTTCCAAATAGGCTCTAGCGATTTTGATTAAATTTCATTTTTAAAATTTATAAATATTCCAAACAAAATGGATTGTCTCAATATTTCGGCAAAATGACTTTAAGGGCTCCGGTCTGATGCGTAAATTGTAAGTTTTTATAAGTGTTCTAAACTATTTAAGATATGACATTACTTATCGTTACAAATATGTAGGTCTCTTTATAATACAAATATTTTATAAAAAGCACCCTGAAATTGTGATGCTTGTTGACATCTAAAGACCCC
>CABEEJ010000203.1:324284-368848 GCA_901482245.1 Timema douglasi
ACCCCCAATTATTAAAAAATGGTCTTTGGAATGACGTTTGTTTGTGTGTCTGTTTAAACTTAAAATTAAGAGTAGTTTAAGAAAGGACGAAAAGAGAAAAAACTTTTTTTTCATAATCGACTCTTAACTATTTTGATTAAAATTCGTATCTAGGTGTTGATTAAGATTATAAATAAACTGGCTACTTTCATTTTACCATGAAGATGAATTATAGGTTACTTTACAGAAGCAGAAACTTCCGTATCTCCGCAACTATTTGGGATAATAAATAACTTATCATTGCAAAATTGTAGTATTAATAAAAATAGAAAACCTTTAATTGAATTATATTTTTATAGATCCAACAGTTTCTGAGCTATGGGCAAATATATTAATACAATTTTGTGAGCCTTAGTTGTAAAGAAATACTATTTAAGTTTTAACGCAATAATTTTCCAATGCCATAGAGTAATTAAACCTAATTAAGTACCCTAAAGTTTATGTTGTTTTTCCTTAAACCTTTCAGGATAAATGTTTGTACAGCAATGATCTATATCCATTTTAGACTCAATATTTAATATTCACATTTTTTATTAGTCAAAATTTATAAATGAGGAATTTAATAGCAATGCTATGGCATGAATATTTACAACACTTAATAAAATGTCGAAAATTTTAAGCATAAGTTGAAATTTTAATACAATGTGTTGACCCTCGTGGACCCAACATTAATCTTTTTTATTGGTCTAAGCATACAAATGAGAACCTTAATTCTTTAAAAATAAAATTTAAAACCGAGACTAAAAAAAGGTTTTACATAAGTATAGTTTAATTTATTCTTGGATTTACAAGTATATATTATTTCGTTTCACACATATTACGAGTTTTGAGTAAATATCTCCATTTTCAAACAATAGAGCGAGAAAGTCCGTGCGGAGTTCTGTACCATTTATTTATTAACTATATAGTCTTACGAACACATAAAAATTATTTCTACCAAGATAAGTATTAGTAACTCCCAATCAATGCAAATAAAAATGTTTGTTGGTGCTTCAAAAAGCTACTCGTAAGTTGATTGAAACAAAGATACTTTTTAACATCTCTGATATTTTTAGATAAACTCAAACTTGAAACAGTCTCACAGGCACATAATTTGGGATTTAAAGATTTACTTTGGTTAATTTATTTTTTCAAAAGTTTGACCTTGTTTGACGATGTATGGTGCAATGCATTTTGATTCTATGTTTACTTTAATATCATCTTATATATATAAAATTCTCGTGTCACAATGTTCGTTCCCGTACTCCTCCGAAACGGCTTGACCGATTCTCATGAAATTTTGTGAGCATATTGAGTAGGTCTGAGAATCGGCCAACATCTATTTTTCATACCCCTTAGTGATAAAGGTTGTTCACCCTTAACATTTTTCTATAATTTTTAGACATTTTTTTAATATCTTTATTTTTTTTATTATGTCGCATTAAAAAATACATACAACCATAAATTTTTACCCTTTTATCACCAACCCCTATTTTTTAATAGCCATTTTAGTAATTTAATCATTTTTCATCCCCGGTCGATAACTGATCAATCGTCATGTGCATGAGAACGAAGCCGGTCTCCTGTTTCTCTCACACAATAAGACTTCTCTCACTCCCTACACAGTTGTCGGCCATCATTATTGTTTATGCATCAAGTGTAGTAGTAACGTTGACAATTATTATTTTGCTATCTCAGTGTAACTCTCATATTAACTATTAATCATTCCTATTTTATTAATAACTAGAAATTACTTAAAAATTACGTTTGCCGGGTCAACTAGTTAACGATAAATATTTAATTGATTGTACTTCATAAGCTTTTAAGCCTAATTGAATTTTATCTTTATCCTTTTATATAAGCTTTTATTTTATGACATATTGAAATAAAAAATATATTTTTTCTTATCTAAGTGATAGGACTACTGTCCTTTCCAACCCCCTTACTTCATTTTTTCTTCCTTTTATTTCGGAATGTGGTAGGTGGTCTCCAGAATTTCTTGGATAGCTTTAACATCTCGGACAATCTAACGTTTCGCTCTGATATTAAATTTCTTCAGGCGCATCAGATGCGTGGGGGGAATAAAGGGGAATGGTGGAGGGAGGGGGGGAAATAACGTTAGGTTTTCGAAAACTGGACTCGAGAGTTTCTTTCTCTTCTATTTGAGAATAAAAAAAAAACACAGCATTTCATTTCGCACGCTGCAACTGTTTACTAGATCGTTTATTAAATCTCTACACACTTTAATTGTTTTTATTTAGTTTTTGTTCGAATCCAATAATTACTTGTAAACAATGGACGGATTAGTGAGCGCAGCGTGTGTCTAAATTCAAATAACGATGGCGACCACTAATGCTTTGCTTTTGTGTTTTTATTTTACGTGATTGTGTTAAAACTCATTATTTATTGTTAATTAATAACTCTAGACATAGTACAAATAATTATATATAATAAATTAAAACTCTATGCGGTTTTATTTATATTTTCTATAATTGTTCCTGTTTTAAATAGATTTAAATTGCTTTTCATATCTGTAGTCGATTCAAATTATGAAGCGTTGTTTAAAACTATTTACCTAATTATTTGAGTAGCTGTGTAAATGTTAAGTACTTCTGTAGATAGAAGATATGATATTGGATATTTTTCAACCAAAATAATTTAAATATAGCAAACATTCAACATAAGAAAATATTATCCAATAACACTGCTGTTATTTTGAACAATAATCAGAATAACGGGGTGTATTTGGTGAGAATTTATTAGAATAATATTTATCAGGAAAGTATTTTACACGTATTTTTACTTTCACGATAATCCTCGGTGATAGCATTGTGATCGTATTAAAAAAAAATTAAAATGTCAATGAATGACAACGTTTCATGGCCCCCTGGGATCTAAAAAGTGGTGTTTGCAAAGCCATCTTTCTGTATGTGTCTGTATTTCAGCCTAAAACCAAAATCATTTTACCGATCAGGCTGAAACATAGTATATGTAGTTTTTATAAGGTTCACCAGAGGGTTTTTCAGAATTATCGAAATATTCCTCAGATTAAGTTTAATTTAAATATGAGAGAAAAGATATAATAATTATATTATGTTTAATCAAAATCATCGTTAAGAATGTATGATTAAAGTTCGTACAAAAACACTATTTAACATTACAAACAAAATGGTGCACTTGGTTTTCCTGAAAAAAAAAAATGACTTTGAAGTTACATTAAAAAAGGAGATATCGCAATTTTTTTCAGTATATCTCCGAAATTATTTAATAATATCTAGCAATAATAATAATATTTAGCACCGCGTCTTACTACCCGTTTGGGCTATACACTTTTTAAGTACTAATTACTCTAATGGATTAGGAATTGGGAAGGTTGAATTAGAGGAAGTGAACCCGCATTTGCGTGGAGAGAGAGAGAGAGAGAGAGAGAGTGGAAAACCATTTAGGAAAAACCACCCCCAGTTCATCCGACCGAGATTCGAACCTCAATCTCCCCGTACTCAGCGGTTGAGCTCAACACGACAAACGCGTTAGCCAACTACGCCACCGAGGTGGGTCCGAAATTATTTGAGATGCCAAATAGTCTAACTTATCATTGCAAAAGATATTGGGTTGTTTTGGATAATAAAAACTTTTATTTGAAATAATATTTTAAAAAACCAATCCTATTTGCATTTTTTTTTAAATGTAGACTAAGGAAAAGGGGATTTGAAAACATACCAAACAAATAATAGGGCTCTGAAACAGTGTTTATAATTTCATATATGCTCTTTGGTGAGAGGTTTTTCTATCATGTTTCTATAAAAATGTATATAATTTCATTTCAATTATCTTATGATCAATATTAGGCATACACTGATTTGTATATTGATACCGTCCGTTTATGCACTCAATTTGTTGCTTTACACAGGGCTAGGTACTGTTTTATTGCAAATTTATTGTTTGTCATAGTTGTTTTGGAATTACTTTTACTGTAATTCTTATTTCTTTTGTAAATAGTCCTGTTCCAAACAAGGTTATGGAAGTTAACTACCAGTTCTCGAGCTAGAAGAAAATGGTTCAATTTTAAGGTAAAGTATCTTTTTTATCATTTATTTAAGTATTTAACTTGCACTTTCTGGACTGACTGATTATATCAGCACACAACTTATAAACTAACTGAAATCTAGTATAGTCACAACATCCATTTCCCAGCTTTTAATTCATCACTGTAAAAGGCTAAACGCTCATTTCACTGATAATAAATTGTTTGGCCATGCTAGGAATTGATGGGCCCTTAGATCAGTGGACAGAAACGCTACTGACTGAACTAAGGTGTCGGGCAAGGTAAAGGCGTGAGAAAGTCTGTATGGTGCACTATTACATTAATTTAATTTATTTTGTATATGTTCACCGATCATGGGTTCAAACTCAGCCGAGGTCAGTGGATTTTCTTTGAGATAAAAATCCATAGCACAACTTCTTTCGGAGGGAGAATAAACCCGTCATATCGGTCCCATGTCGAGTGTGGCATGTAAAATAACCCAGTAACGTATGTGAAAATACCTTTACCAACAAAATTGGTAGGGCCTTTCACTCTCGCTCATAGAAATTCTCTTGTTATAATATAATCAGTTGGTTCAGAAAGTGCACGTTAAATACCTCTAATCAATTAAAAAAATATCTTCTACAAACAATAGTGTTTGTATAATCTAATGGTTTTCACAACATTTTGATATTATGCTTGTTTCCTTTTTTTTTTGTCAACATGTTTCAATAAACCATCCGGGTACTAATCACGCTAATAAGGTAGGGATGAATATTATTGAATTTATAGAAAGTGATGGGTTGTTTTATGTAACCTGGGTAAGCACAATTACGAGTTTTTCATGAAAGGGGAAAACTCCCTCTGATGAAAACATGCGGGCAATATGGACCCCCTCAGTGGTTTCAATGAAAAGGAAATGTACTCACATAAAATGAAATTATTTATTGTTACAACAACAATAAGCATTATTATGTTATTAAAAAGAACATTTAAAGGACAAAATAGTGTATAAAACTATCATAAAAGTCATATAATCATTAAAAATGTGTGAAAGTATTATAAAAAGAATCTTAAAACCATTAGCGACAAATGTCGCAAACGTAAACATCAGTCTCTGCACCAACGCACTCAGTGTGATACCTTATTTTACACATTATGCACATGATCCACTGTTCCTCTCTCTTAGTCATCTTTGAACGCTCCTTTACAGAACATACAAATAGCGTCCTCTTGCTTGGGGCCTTCATCTTCTAGTGGAAGTCGGGATGGTGAACCGTTGGATGATTTGTTTGAAGGTAGCGAGCCAGATTCATCATAGTATCTTTCAATTTTAAGGAGTTTACGTTTGACCCGTTGCTAGTGGAAGGTGGGAGCCTGGATGTTGAGGGTTGAACTTCTCGAGCCTTTGAGCCACCTCTTCCACGTCCTCTTCCACGATATCTCCCTCTTAGAGCTTGTTTGGTCTGTTCAGATGAGTTCTCGAGGGAAGCTATGTATGAATAACTAGTTATGTGTTTAGCTGAACCAGGTTTTCTTCTTATGTTGGATATTTTGGGTTTAGGAACCAGAAAAATATCTCGAGCTGAGACTGATGAACACAACATGTTGGCAGGCAGTGCTGAAGTTGAGGCTGGAGTAGAAGGAACATCATCATTACCATTGCCATTTTCATTTTGGCTTTGTGAATAATGTTCTGCAGCAATGAAATCCGATTCTGGGAAAATATTTCTGCTGCAAGGCCAGATGCCTGTGGCTCTAAATCTGTTAAAAGTAATAAATCCATTTGTGGTTTCCAAGTAAACCTGACCAAACAAACCAGCAATATCATAAATAGAAAGTCGTTTATCTTCATTAAGCATGTGCTGCCAAATGGTACTCATTGTTATGTGTTTTATATGGTCCCATGAAAGATTTATAAATGAGTTGCAGCTTATGTGTAGTGTGCACAGGGATTGAAATGATCTGAACGTGGGTTTTTCTGGCTACTTCTACTACATCAATGTTCTTTTCATGGGAAGAATGCCCATCTAAGATTAACAGGATTGGAAAAGCTTCAATCTGGTTTGTAAACAGATACTTTTGCACCCAACCAGAAGGTTTAACCCTTCAAATACCGCCTGGAGGAACCCTTTCATGAGTGTATCAGGTTTTTTACATGGAAAGATCATCATGGGTGACACAAATAAACCACTTGCACTCCTGATGCAGATGATTGTCACGAGGGATCCTCATTCAACATATGTAAGAGCTCCAACTTGGCACCTCCCTTTCAAACCTACCACTTGTGGGACCTTGCTCTGAAGCACAGAGAGACCTGTTTCATCAACGGTCCACACATTTTCAGGTTGGAATTTATATTTTGTGTAGAGTGACTCAAGAAAATCAAAGAAATACGCCACTTGTTACTCATTGAACCTCTCGGCTCTAGCATGAGAAGTGCCTGTGAAAGACCTTAATGAAAGTTTATTTTTATGATGCTTGAGAAAGTTATCGAGCCATTTTCTCCCTGCACAGCCATTTCCGAAATTGTGTTTTATGCCATTTCGTTCAGTCAGCTGAAAGGCCATTATCTTGACATATTTCCTTGTAAGACCAAACAATTTTGATCCCATGAGGAGTAAGTAGTCAACAAGTTGTTTTTCCAAATGATCTGGTAATGTGGATTTCCTCCCTAATTTTGTTTGTACAACAACTTCTGCTGCAACACCAGCTTGAGAAACTAACATTTTTAATGTAGTTTTAGGAGACTAGAACCATTTTGCAGCTATTTTGGCTACAATATTCTTATCTCGTACCATTTTTTATTGCTTCTGCCATTTTATTTATCCAAAAATTTCCGCTTTGGCCTTGGGTCAAGAGTGCTTCTTGGCATCTTGAAAGTAAAAGTTTATAAATGAGATCTAACAGTAATGAAAAATAATCTTTACTTTAATGATAACAGGTTGTTTTTGCTCAGAATAAAATTAACCGAGAAATGTGTAAATCATATACCACCTACTTCAAAGAAACACAGAAAAAAGAGCGATAAAACGCTTAAGAAATTCAATTGCTTTAATAAAATACAAACTTATGGATACTATGGACCGCGGGTATATATTATCCTCACCTAAAGGAGTCCACATTACGAACAACTCCATCTTGAAAAGTACAGTTGTTTACCACCAAATTACCAATGAAAGCTAGGCTCTGATTACGTAATTATACATCCTGAGACTTCTAGTAGAATGTCCAGTATTGAAAAGGGTTTATTTCACAACAGTAATATGAATAAGAAGAAAAATCACTTACCTTGCTGAACCTTTGAAGAAGATCAAAACACAAAAACTTTCTCCGAATCATTATCAACACAGACTGACTGACTGACTGACTGGTTTGTCTCTCCTGTTGCGTGGTGGTCTTTGAGATATAGTTCAAGACACAACCATCAGGATGCACTTAATTATTAGGAAGGAACAACATGGGTCCATATTATCCCCCCCTATACTACTCTAAATATTAATTACTATTATTTTTAGCACCGCATCTTACTAACCGTTCAGGTTGTACGCACTTACGCTAATATGTAATGGTAGGGTGATTGTGAGATAAAATGAAGGACCTACAGTTTAACGTGGGATCCAGGCCAGGGTGGAGACCTGACATTCTACACATTCACAAGTTGAGATTAATAAACATCTTGTCAGAGGTGAAGGAAGGGTTTAGTAATCAGATGAATCTGTGCTAGAACCGAGTATTGAACCCTGTGTAGCATTTATTTGGGATATATGCTCCAAAAAAAACTTTAAACACAAGAAAACTCACCAAAGTCCCCCACTGTTGCTGCGCCAACTTACTGTTTCCCACACGCAAAAAAAGACAACTTGCCTCTACCAAAATATTGATCAACTGAACGAGGAGAAATATTGTACTAGTAAAACGTTCTATACCTCAAGGCGGGGTGTGGACAAGTGTGTGGCGTGCCTGCGCAAAAAGATTGTTACGCCAGAGTTTATTGTTCTAGTAAGTTCGTCCAGCTCCGCGTGTGTATATTCTAACCCCTCCCTCCCGTCGTTATGTCATGTTGACCTATGTTTTGTATTTACCCCTCTTCCCCCTCTTTGAGCTTGTATAATCATATAAATACTGATGTTGTTCAACATGGACACTACTTCTTGACAGGGCTGTCCCCTAGGATACACCTTGGGTGTCCAGGAAATATTCGCAAGGTACGAAATCCCTTTTCGGCAGTTGTATATTGGAAATTCTTTTCGCGTCCTATTCGACTTGTAAATATATCTATCCTTTTCGCCATATTTAACTTGTAAATATGTCAGATCATTTTTGACTTAGTAAATATCTCAAACATATTGGACTTAGAATCTTTTGGCCATATTTAACTTGTAAATGTGTCGAATCATTTTGGACTTAGTAAATATGTCAAACATATTGGACTTAGAATCTTTTCGTCATATTTAACTTGTAATTGTGTCTGATATTTTGGACTTAAATTTTCTAACGTCACTATGGATGTTATAGTCTATTCTAGACTTGGAATATTTTACTTTACCTGGAATCATATTTAACAGATAAATGTTTATTTTGCATCGCCTATATGGCATCTATATCTAATTGTTTAGTAAGAAATATATTTACTAGAGCGGCAGATATTATAGAGATATCTGAGGGTAATTGATTATATTGAAAATGCCCATCAGGCAGTGGGAAGTTTCGTATTGTAAATATAAAGTTATAAGTATTTTGTTATGAACTCCCTGTTAATTGAATGGCCCATACGGCAAAAGTCTTGTATTATCATTCATATGGAGTATTTTTGTCTGCATAGACAGATTTTGTATTGGAATATTGTCGTCAGTTAACTCATTGGCCTTGCGGGCTTATAGAGTTCATTGTTCATTGGTTTCAATTACGATATTATGTTCGTATGCTAATAGCTTCATGAATTGTAAGCAATTCCAAATTGTACAACTTAATCGCCTTTTTTTTATACTCTGTTCAAGTTTACTCTCACTATCAATAAAACTACAAATTGTTACCATTGACATATATTCTTCTTAATCCAGGTTTCCTGCTTTTAGCCATCCCCTTTCCTGTTAGGAACATCAATATTATTGAGGTATGAGTTCGAGGAGATAATAAGTAAATTGGCCTGTTTACTTTTGTTTGCATTTCTCACAGCCCTCTGCAAAATTACTGTATTTATTATTTTAGTTTATTGTTTGTTGTGCGCCAGCCTTATTCTTCGGGGAAGAGTAAGGGCGGCGGTACACCTGGATCCCCAGCACAGAAGTCCGACACCTTACCACTAGACCACCTGGTCACCTCTAAATATTAATTAAACTAGGCAATATTTAAATATTTCTGCGTATAGATAAAGTTATTGAGTTTGATTTTTCAGTAACTTCAGGATAGATCACTATATAAGAAAAATCCTGTGTTTGGTAAACACAAGGAATTTGAGTGATATATTAAATAGGGAAAATAATTAAATTCAAGGTATAATGCCTACACAAATTCGTCAATCAAAATAAAACATATTTGAAAAATAAAATAAAATAACAAAATTGATATAAAATTTTTGTTTTTTTTGTTTCTATCTTACTTTAACAAATAAATTATTCATTAAAAAAAAAAGAACAAAATTGATATAAAATTTGTGTTTTTTTTTTGTTTCTATTTTACTTTAACAAATAAATTATTCATTCAAAAACAAAAAAGGGATTGACTATTTTTCTCTTCAATTACACAGTCAGATCCTTTGAGGATATAGGCCTAGATAGTTTAAATTCATTATTGGATCTAAGGTTCCTGGAATACTATTAGTTTCCAGCCATATCAAAAGAGTGCTGCTATCTACACCTCCCTTGACACAGCTTCTGTTTCCAGCCATATCTAAAGAGTGCTGCTATCTACACCTCCCTTAACACAGCTTCTGTTTCCAGCCATATCAAAAGAGTGGTGCTATCTTAACATACCCCACATTTGAGGGATAATTTCTGCCCGATTCGATACGATAACCAACATGAAACTGTTTTCATTAAATATGATCAAGTGTAAAGCAACCCGTTTAAGCATGAGTAATTAGTCCATCAGATACCTAAAATAATATAGTATTTCCTAGAAAATGTGAAGTACAGTCCCGTATTTATAGGAAATACATTTTATAAAATACAAACTTAATCTTATGCTGTTAACATTAATTACATGTTACTATTATTACTAGTGCTACCTTATAGCTATTGACAATATCTGTTTAAGTGACAGTTTTAGATCACAAGTTTTGAAGTATGAATCCGTGAAAATAGATCTAGTCTGTTTTTTAGTGATCAGATAAAGGGTCTTCTTTTAAAAATTAGACCCTACGTTGTAATGTTATTTTTGCTAAAATAATTACTTAAAATATAAATTTAATAGTTATTTGACTCAAGTCTTTCAAATACGTAATTACTTTGACAACTTTCATGTGTATTTTTTTTATCACAAGTCCTTAAGTTTTGAATAATAACTATTTATTTACAACTAAAATATGTGTAATATATAATATAGTTATCTTTATTTCATGATATAAGATTTCCTTTCTTTATATTGATTCATAAATTGCCAACCCGCAATGCTTTTTTTTGTTAGGTGATTCTAACGCTATCTGCTTTAGAGAGTGGTTCATTTCAAAACTGTTATGATCTTAGTTTATTTTTTTGATCGTGGATGCTTACAACATCTGGCTGTTATTTGAAGAACTAATTGCCCCTAGCGGAAGAAATTATTATTATGGTTTGGATTTTGTGCGAAATTTAAATTAATTTTAAAGAAGATTTATGCTTATTTTTCAAATTATATTATTAAGCTATTTTTATAATAATACTTTCACTGTTTATAGAGGTAAGATTTTTTTTTTATAAATCTAGGCAACTAGTTTTCTCTTAGGCCGAAAATTATTTTTAAAAAGAATGACCATGTTTGTGGATTGTAAGGTTATTTTTTCTATTTGTTTTGTTGACGCGAATTTGTTTTAAGAAATATGAGAAATGACCCAATTTGGGCCATCCTTTAATATTAAATTTCATATAATGAATTATCACTTTTGGCAACTATACGGTGTCCAAAGTAAGGGCTGACCTTCAAGGAAGAATAAAGGTGAGTTTTCATGAAGATATTATAAAGTATAAGCCACTAAAAGGAAAAAATATATAACTGCTACCAGATATGATCAGTCTATATTATTGGGTGAGACCAAATACATCATCCATCATCATCCTGTTGCTAGGAGTTTAAATTACCTTTTTGAATAACTCATTATTCTAACCTGCTATACAAATATTTCAAACCTGGTGTTGTTTCATAAAAAAAAATTCTCTTCAAAAATAATAATAATAATAATTATTATTATTAGCACCGCGTCTTACTACCCGTTCGGGTTATACGCACTTACGCTAATGTGTAATGGTAGGGTGATTGTGAGATGAAATGAAAGACCTACAGTTTAACGTGGAATCCGAACCACGGTCGAGGCCTGGCATTCCCCACATTCACAAGATGTCTTGTCAGAGGTGAAGGAAGGGTTAGGTAATCAGATAAATCAGTGCCGGGACCGAGGATTGAACCCCGGCCGCCAGCACAGAAGTCTGACACCTTACCCCTAGACCACCAGGTCACCTGCTCAAAGATAATTACAAACACACTATAAATTTCAAAGTGTAATTTGTTTTTTTATTTAGAATATATTAATGTACATTGTATTTTTGAACAGTGCATCCCATGTACAGATATTTTCAGTAGATTAGATGTCCATGGCAAGAATAATAATCTGCTCCAGGAAGTTCTTAGTTGTAAGTGTCCAACTTGCGTTAAAACTTTAGGTAAAGTCTAGGGGTCTTGAGAAAAGGAGGGTTTTTTTGGTGTCTTACCAGTGAGCGGTTTCTGGGGATAAATTTATTTAATAAAGAAAATCTACCTACCTCGGAAAAATAAAAGGGGTTGGTAGTTTGCACCCAACAATACTATACCTATATAAATAAATTAAATAAAATTCATTTATTCATACTTTTAGTAAAATTTAAAAATGTCACACATATATATTTTTTTTTACCACAAAATGTAGACCGTAAAGGATTCTACCGTTTTATGCATGAGGTCGTCGTCCTGCTACGATAATAGTGTCTTTCTACCACTAGTGTTGTGGGGGGTTGAATGTGAGGTGTGTGAGGTATTTGCTAGGTCGCAAGCTGAAACGAAGGAGGGCTTGAAATATACCGGTAACACCACCCAAATTATGACAGGCGTTAAACAAATATGGCTCACACCTTAATTCAGGTATTTAATGGCTAGTGGGGCTTACCTGGCAACATATTATACTATGACTATGACACCATTTAAGTAAGGGGGGTTAATCTTCGAGATATTAGAAAGTCAAAACAAGTCTTTAATCTCAGCCTGACCTATTATATTAATTACTGCGAGATTATGTCTGTGTACGAGTAATAGAGAAAGAAGGGGATCGTAAAATAGCAGAAACGAAAGAGAAATAGAGAAACATAAACCGATCCAAATTTGCCACATAAAACATTTTCAGAACCGTGTTTTATTACCCATTCTGGATATATACTTTACATCCATTACTGTTTCCAGCCTGTGGCCAAAGTCAGTGTTTTTATTCAAGACATTTTTTTTTCTACTGGCCTCCTAGGCCTGCCGTTGCTTCATATACCTAATAACATAACTTAAGAATAAGACAGGCACAACACCCAGCCCCCAGCCGTTAATTCAACACTGTAAAAGGGTAAACCCACATTCCACCTATGATACATTTTTTGGCCTTATCGGGAATCGAACCTGGGTTCTTTATATCAGGATACAGATACGATACCGACAGTGCCAAAGTGTCAAATCCCATTCGGAATATACACGTTTAAATTATGCAAATAGGATATGAAATAGGAAGGTAAAATTTTAGAGGAAATATGCCAGTATTTTTGTGAAACCAGTGAGGAAAATATCACTTTCAATAAACCCATCACGGGCTAAAACTCCAATCTTTCTGTAACAAGCAAATCAAACTAGATGAACCTAACTTTCAAACCACATTCTCAAAGTTGCGCTTGACACAACTTTCCAACACCCTTTTTAAAACTTTATTTGGAAGTTTTATAAAAGCATATTTTAACCTTTGGTAATCGTGAGTAGGGACTGTTAAAAAGGGCCCTGCACACACCAACTTGTCGGGACAGCCGTCCAACCACCCTATAAATTGTATAGTGTGTAGGCTTGTTGTCCGACCAAAAACTTTTTTTTCTCCAAGTTGGTCGGTTTGTTGGTACAAACCACCCGATCGTCAACTTTCCCACCCCATCGACCGACAAGTTGTTCTGTCCGTAGCGTTGTTGTACAGAACCGACCAACCTGGCGTTAGTCAGTCCCCGCTTTACAAGCGTTTAGGTGGATAGATTCACAGTGCATTCTTTTGTTATATTTAAAATGACGTCACTGTTCTGAGTAATTGAGATAAACATTCATAATTCATTCTTAAAAAAATTCTGATGATCATTTTAATCCAACTCTTTTAATAAAATTGCATAGGTGATTTTTTTTCTTCTTTTTAACAACCAATTTATTGGCCACATTTTTCTTGCAATATTTTTATGAATTGATAATAATACTAACGTGAATCCAGTTTTTTTGGCATTTGGTTAGAACTAAAGGCATACATTAGTTCTGAAACCACGATGGCCATGACAAATTGGACTGCTAGTCGGGAAGTGTGGAGGCTCGCTTCCAATCCAGACTCTCGTGCTGACAATTTGGAGTGTCTGTAGGGCCCTTAACTCGCAATAGTGTCTGAGCAGTCTAAGGCATAAAAACCCGCTTTGGGCCTGCTCATTGCTTACAAGAAGGTCGATAAACGGATATGCAGTTGGGTGCTCAAGGGTTTTTTTTAGTCGTGATTTTAATTGTGATTGCCTCATCTTTTCTTCAATGTGAGTGTGTTTTAATGTACTATGAGATAACTTCAGTATTCCAAAACATTATATTAATGTTGTTAATAGAATGTGTGTTGATTTTTACGCCTTTTACGTCTTACCACCCATCCGAGCAATTCATTACACCTTTTGTTAAGCGTATACAAAATAGGTACGGTGCACTACACATACTTACTTTATCTCTCTGTTATCTAAAAATAGAGACATTTACTACAAATTCGTAAGATCTATTAAACAAGTTAATATACATTGTTGTAGAAACACTCCACCAAGGAGCATAAAATAAATAATATACACTGTTACAGAAACATTAAGAAAAGGGGAATATCTGTATCAAGCAATAGTATAGCAATCCAGTTCAAATTTCAAAGACTTCTATTTTATTTATTTATAAATAACAGAAGTCTTTGAGATATAATATACAGTATACTTATAGCTTAGAAAGTATTGGTTTTATAAATATATATATTTATAATAAAAGAGTTTAATATTTATTTGTACATCCTCACAATAATAATCTACTTAGTATCTTATTAGTTGAGAAAATCTGTTTAAAATTATGACATTTTCGCTTATATGACGTACTTTTGAAGTATTTTTCATGGGGAAAAAGAAAATTTTCATTTTGTTTGTAATGTTGAATAGTGTTTAATTACGAAAAGTAATCAAAATCGTTAGAGCGGACTTTGGGAAAATCGATTCTTTATCTTTTTTGCCCCCCTTCAGTTAACTTCCTTAATTTTAATATAAAGTATCCAATTACAAACATTCCTCAATTCTTCAGGGAAAATTTATGAAAACCCTGGTTAACAAGTTTAAGCCTAATCGGGTGTATGGTTTTGGCTCTAGGTTGAGACTCGTAAGTTATATATACTCGTAAATATATAGACTGGCGGCATCACGAAAACCACTTAGGCTACATATTTAGTTACAGAGGGTCATAAAACGTCGGCCATTATCAAAATCTCAATATCAATATTTTTAAGATCACAATTTATTCTCTCTCCAACGGGTCTAAGGAAAGTAAAAAGACAAAAAAGGAAGAGGTAAGAGGCATTAAGTAACGAAGAATAGGGATTTAAAAGGAGGCGATGGTAATGAAATGATAGAGGAAATAAGAAATTAAAGAAATAGTCGGTTATAGGGAATAACGTGAAGTACAAGAGTGAGAAATAAAAGAGAAGTAAAATGGAGGAAATAAAAAGTGAATCATATCAAAAGGGAGAATAAATGAATCAATAATATTATAAAATTAATTATGAATAATTATTAAAATGAATAATTAAAAGGATTTTAGTGAGAAGCAAGCTTAAAACGGGTTAAAATAAGATGAGACATAGAGAGAGGAAATGAATCAAGAGTGAATAAGGTTTGTAAAAAGAAGAAAAAATGAGTAAACGACACATGGAAATGAAGTACGAAAATAGAGGGAAATATAAATGAAAGCAAGAGGAAAGTGTGTATTTAAGTGGATACATTTGTTGAGCAAGAGAGTGTTAAGATAAAATGATTGAGTGTTCACGCTCGTGTGTGCGAGTTATGGATTCCTATTTCCTCCGAAGATTTGTAACCTTTGCTCCCCTCCCAGCATGCCTCCCTTCTAGCTATGGTCTCGATGGGAACTTCGACAAACGTGTGAAACATGTGCTCCGTAAAAAAAAATATCATTAAAGATGCAATGTTATAAAATATAGCTGACCTCGGTGATCTTGGGGTAAAGTACTCGCCTCAAGACATGATATTCATGGGTTCACAACCAGCCATGGTCGATGGATTTCTCTTAAGCGATGAAAATCTGTAGCACAACTTCCTAAAGGAGGTAAAGTAAAGGCATTGGTCTTATGTCGATTATGGCTTTTAAAAAAAAACTTTGGAACGTTTGTGGAAATACCTTTACCGTCATAATGGTAGAATCTTTCGATCTCGCTCGTATACATTCTCACGTGGGTATATAATCAGCCAGTTTAGAAAGTGCACGTTAAATACCTCAAATAAATCAAATATACAGATATATAATATTACAGAGGCTGCTTGTGCGTTGTTGACAGAGTAATCCCATCTTTATTGAACTGTATCAGTAAACTGTTCTCTCCCCTTGAATGTTATTTGACCTTTGACCAACAGCACAAACAATAAGCTAGTTGTCGAATATTCACGGATTGGAATGAAAGGAATAAGGTGGTACAGAATTAGAGGAAACGGTTTAGTATTAAAATTAAGGCCAAGCTCAATTTACCCTTTCAACAATCCATGAACCACCCACCACTGCATAATATTAATAATAAAAATAAAAATAAAATTTTAAAATTATGGTAAGAATATGTGAGTGTGTGAGAGAGAGAGAGGTAGGATAGTAGAATAGTAGGAGAAAGATTCAAAGGAAGAAACAGTCAATGACATACTTTCAATACATTGGGAAAAGCAGACAAAGGTGTTAGTCTGGTTTTGCCGGTTTTATGATGTTGGAGATTTCGAGGTTTGGATCTCGACATATTGTAATGAGTTTTCATTATATGGTTTACCATTCTCCCTTCTGGAAAATGTTGGTATATTTTATCTAAACCTTACTGTCCCTTAGTATGAATAAGTTGGTAGCTCTGGTGAATTATAAAACGCAATGCAGCTGAATAAAAGCTACCTTTAGTTAGGGTTACTCTATGGTATCCTAAAGGATGAAATATAATTCAATTGAATTTGAATGTCATACGGGTGGAGTGAAACTTAGAAACAGGTATAAAAGGAGAAAAGTAGAGAGGAATGGATTTGGAATGGAATATGGAGTCTACCGGGAAGAGTGAAACCGGTGAACTGTTACTGAAAACGAATGAAACAGAACCGAAAAAAAACTACCTAAACTATTATGCGAATTTAATATTTGGGTTTCTGCCCATGATGAAAATTTTAAGAGTTTTTTTTTAGTTGATACATTTTCAGTGGACTAAGGAGCGTAATATACAAAATGGAGTCAGAGAAGGAAGGCTCTAATACTTACACAATATAATTTAAAGGATATTACGTGCATGAATACCAAGAATTATGGTCATAAGTAGTCAGTCATCTCTGAAAAGTATACCTAAATAGGTAATATCAGCACGATGATAATAGATTAATTCACTGCTGACGTTAATGTTTTATTTCATAATACATTTTATATCTTAAATTTTGTTTTATTTTTAAGTGTTTTCCCTTTCATTTCAGATTAGATTGTCCTACTTTTTAATTTTTTATAGCGTGCCTATTTATTTATTTATATAACGTACTTAACTTACACTTTTTTATCCAACTGATTATATCAGAACACGAGAATTTCTATGAACGAAAGGGAAAGGCCTACAAATTTCGCTGGAAAGGGTATTTGCACATAACGTCCAGGGTTCTTTCACACGCCATAATTGACATGGGACGGACGGCTTTACTTCCCCTCCGAAGGAAGTTGTGCTACGGGCTTATATCGCTCAAAGAAATCCGTCATCCCCAACTGGGGTTGAACTCACAAACATTTGCATTTGGTAACCCTACCGTTAGTTGACGGTGTAACATTTTGCTAGCGATGAGCTCATTATAGATAGACTCTCGTAGTAATCTAATTCGTCACTTAGAACATTGAACAGGTATCAAACCCAAGGCCAGATAATTGGTATAATCTGGTCAAGAACAGTCTTAGTTTTGTTGCGAGACTCGAACTGTAACCAAGTGTGCGTGTGTTGGTTGATTGGTTGGTTGGTTGGTTGGCCCATTGTGCACCACCGTGGCGCAGTTCCTCGTAGGCATGACGTGAGAATTGATCTCTGGTACCTGTGCGGGACACGAAACCACGATATCAAGGAAGGGTGGAACAAACGACCAGTTGAACTAGAGTGGCTAACTGGGAACTCACGCCTATGGCCCCACGTCAAGCTTTTGTAATATAGTATACCGGTTATGTAAAGGTCGGGGTTCAAATCCTGGATGAGCGAAGTGAGGGTGTTTTTTTCCTAAATGATTTCCCGCTCCCTATTTAAACTCTTAACTTCCTAATTACCCGCCTCGGTGACGTAGTTGGCTAACGCGCTAGTCGTTTTGAGCTCGACGGGAATATCTAGGTTCGAATCTCGGTCGGTGAACTGGGGGTGGTTTTACCTAATTGGTTTTCCACTCTCCCTCCACGTAAATGCTGGTTCACTTACTCTAATCCGTCCTTCCCAATTCCCAATCCATTAGCGTAATTAGTACTTAAGGCGTATAACCCGAACGGGTAGTAAGACGCGGTGCTAAATAATAATAATACCTTCCTAATTCTGACTTAATAAATATAAATAAATGTGTAAATCCCAGAAGGGTAGTAGAACACGAAAAAAATCTCTTTAAAAAGACAGATTCAAACTAAGATAATTTAACCTATTACCTAATTAACAGAAATTAGCTAGACAATTAATGAAAAAAGACCTACGGTAGATTTTAACAATCTGTGGCCTTGTGGTTAGAGTCCCTTGATACAGATCCAGAGGTCCCCAGTGCTTCCAAAATTTATCTGTGAAGCAGTGTTCCTGTAACGGAGTCAAACTCAACCTCGTGAGGATAAATGAGGTTCTACTTGAATAAAAAGTAACAGCTTCAGTTTAGAAAACTGAGATTAACAGGTGAAGGTCTCGTTGTGCTGACCGCATGACATCCACTATCCACAAATGTTGGCACTATCATCTCTAACGGCAGTAGCCGCTCGGTCAGTATAGCTTACTTGCGGTTTCATCATAAAGTTATTTTTATAAAAATTACTAGGTTGTGAATATATTCATTCAAACCTGTATAAAAACAAATTTGGTGACTTTTACATAAACTTTAAACATATATTCATTACTAATATAAAAATATTCACAACAATGTTATCTCAGCACGTCTTAATACACGTTCGGGCTATGCACATATTAACTAAGCTAAAGCAGTAGAGAAGAGGATGATATATTGTTAAAGGATAAGTAACCCCATACTCGTGGAGGGAGGGTGGGAAACCCTTAAGAAAAAAACTCACCCAAACGGTAGGCAAAATTATATAAGCTTTACATTTAGTCCACCAGTTCACCGATGCGGGTCCAAAAGGTTAGATTGAAATATGTATTCTAAAATTGAAATCATTATTAAGAATGTCAGCAATTCTTAGCTCTCCACCTTTCTTTTTCTCAATAAAGGCTTAATTGTTGTAGAATATATAAATATATAGGGCTATAGATGTGTGAAAATAAGTAATTCATTACTCTTATTTGTCATTATATAAAATATGCAGTTTAATCAGATTTTTAATAGCCATTCAAAATAAAATACCTCTCTTGTTTGTTGCCCAAAGCCAAGTATCATATGAAGAGTTTGTGTGTGTCTGTCATGAGTGTTGCACGATATCTACTCCAAACACAAGGCTGAAATTCAAATATTAGTAGCCCATGTGTAAGAAAATTTGCAGCTTGGATCAGGAATTTTTATGTTTTGATTGGATTTTTTTAAATTAATTAAAAACAGAAAAAATTGATAGATATTACCGGCACGAGAAAGTTTTTTTTGTTATGTAATTTGGTGGCCATGTGAGTTTGGTAGCCATGGAAAGTAAAGAAGAAGTGTTTGGTATCCAAAACAAAATCTTTTTCTCATGATGCCATGATGTATTAATTTGTTAAATGTTGTGACTTATTTCTAATAAATAACTTTTATGTATCATTACGTTTATTACCTGTAAGCAACTTACCCTTTTTAAACAACATTTTTACAACTTGTTATGCTTTTTTACTCTTTTGACCCTTAAATATTTCTCTGGGGCTAGGTTGGTTAATTAATATAAAGAGAGGTAAAAAGATCAAAAAGACAAAAAATAATTAAAATAGTATAAAGTTATTTTAATGAAAAATTGCAACTATATCAAAAGAGGATACATTTCAAATATGTCCAAAAATGACCAAAATGTCAAAAAAAGGGCACAAGTGAGTGAAAATGGTAAAAAGGTTAAAAACGTTAAAATGGTAAAAAGGGCAAAATTGGCAAAAAGTAATTCATAAAAAGTAAAAGGTTATAAAGGTTCAAAGTAGTAAGAGAAGTAAAAATAAAAATAAAATAAAAGGGCCTACAAAGCATAAACGGAGCAGGAAGGGTAAAGAGGTTAGAAAGGAGGAAAAGGGCAATAAAAGGTATTATTTTAAGGTGAAGAAGGTATACAGATTAAAAAAGTTTAAAAAGTATAAAAGGGCATAATGAGTAGATGGTTAAAAAGTGTAAATGGGTTGAATGCGGTAAAAAATGCTAAAATACTTTTTATTGGATTTAATTAAAACCTTTTAACGACCAATTACTATTTATGTTGTTATACACTTATTTCTTTTTTACTAGCACCATCAAACAAGATTTCAAAGTATTTTATATGAAGAAGTTATAGCTCAATCATCAAAAGAAATGTCAGCTTTTAAAACATGTTCGTATTATATGCATATTTTAACATCGTGTATTAATCAGTATACTTTCGCGTTTTTAATCACAATTTAACAAATAAAGGATTAATAATTAAACATAATTTAATATTTAGTTACTTTTCTCTGTAATTTATTTTATATATTAAAATAACAAAGATACTTTATAGATTCCCCGTTCAAAAAATTTTAATAATAAAGTTTAAAATTAAATATATGCTTGCATACCTTTGTATTTGAAAGTTCAACTTATGAAGGAAATTAGCAATACTATTTATTAAATATAGTTCTGCTAGCTGAAAAAGAAAACCGCTTTCATTCTGTTTTTGGTGAGGTGTAAGCTATTACTTGAATTTTTCCCTCTATACATTGTCTAAGAATAATCAAAATCGTAAAAGCTGATTTCGACAGAAATTGGGAAATATTCAGTAAAATCCACCAACAATACATCTATAAGTAATTAGAGATCCAACCTTCTAATCACCAGCATGTTATATTGTACTAGACATACCTTTTCCCAACCCACTAGTGCTGATTATAGGTTTAACTAAAGTCCGACAGATTAGATCAGTCAATAGTGTGTCTGTCTAGTGAGCTAAGGATCCTAGGTTCGAAACTTGGCGTGGCCAAAAACTGTTTTGTTGGTAAAATGTGGATTTCCCCTTTCATAGTGTTGAATTAACGACCTTTGGATGGATGTTTTGTGTTCAAGTTGTGTTTGATCCCCGATTACGAAAAAGTATTTTGGTAAACTTTTTTTTTGTAATATTTAACGTGTGCTTACTGATTCGACTGTTATATCAGCACACGATTTATACACGAAGTCGTGTGCTGATGTAACAGTGGAATCAGTAAGCACACGTTAAATACTTCAAATAAATGAAGAAGAAAGGAATGTTTACCAAAAATACTTTTTTCATAATCAGGGATCCAACAAAATGTATATTTTCATCAAATTTGTTAGATCAATATTTTCAAAATCCCAAACTAAAAAAAAACCTTTACAAATATAAAACATCGTAATGTTAAATTAATAGAAACTTTTGCTAACATCTCAGAAAATTTCTGAACCTACTTTGAACCATTTTTTTTTTAAGTTTGACCAAACGCGCATGTTCCCTTGTTATTTTTAACCGATCAACCTCGTAGAAGAGAATCTGCTTCGACCCTGCGGCCAGAATCTAGAAAAGTTGAAGGGATGACAAATCAGGAGGGAATAGGGATTGTAAGGAGAGGGTGGAGGAGGTAAACATAGGATTTTGAAGGTTCATAGGGACAGTGTCCTCTTGGGACTAGAGTGAGCTGCACAGCTTCGAGAGGAAATATGAAGAAGGGGCGATGGGGGTGGGGGGAACAAAGGGGTAAGGGGACTGATACTATTGATCTAAGGTCCTTACGATTCCAATTTTCCTATAACAATGGGTATGAGGTTAATATTAGTAGTATTTTCAGAAAGTAACAAAACAAGTTTCACTGTGTAGAATTAGAAACATTGTCCAATGTTTCCTGAGTTATGATATGGTAATTTGTTGATATATGTCTATGGTAGTAGCTATTTATATATATCTTTATAATTTTCATAAATGTTTATGAATCTATAATTTTCATAAATGTTTATGAATCTATAATTTTCATAAATGTTTATAAATCTATAATTTTCGTAAATATTTATGGATCTATAATTTTCATATATGCTTATGAATCTATAATTTTCATAAATGTTTATGAATCTATCATTTTCATTTAACTTATTGGTAAATATTAAATTGCATCTTTCTTTTATTAATTACATCAATAATGGACTACAAAAGAATTGACATATACAGTGTGTATTATAATTTGAAAACAGATTTAAAAAAATCAAATATTAACATGGGAATACTTAGTCATCCCTTTAATAAATAGTTATAGTGAACAAATTATGTGTAACTCCACCCCCACCCCATCATAAAAAAATAGTGTGCTATTAGTATTGATTTGTTTTCTTAACACAAAGTAAGAGAAACGATGTAGTTGAAATTTTTGCAAACTAGAACCAGCCTATTGTATTAAATTTCATTTTTATATATAAAGTTTCACAAATATAAATAATATCTTGAGAAGGTTGTTGTTCAGTTGTTTATTTTGAGAGCATGAAAACAACGACAAGACATCAAACAAGTAGAAATTGTATTGTGTTTCAAACGCAATTTATATTGATACAAGCGTAGATTATGTTTACAATACTGCACGTCATCCATTTCAAAAAAAACACTTCACTTTCTTTCTTATTTCCAATTTTCTTTTGTCTCGAGAAGGTTTGGAATAAGGATCAAGTTTTCTCCCTGTCAATTTATTTCTAGACGATACATTGGTACGTCATTTATTGTCTACAAGCTACAAGCAATGTAAAGGAAATATATGTCCCGGTGAAGTTATCAATCTTCATTTTGAAATAAAAAAAAGTTTTAAAACGTATGTTAATCATTATGTGATGTTAAAGTGATGATATTTATCTTAGGGATTGAGGTCAGGATTTAACATAGAAGTTGATGTTAACATTTCTCCTAAAATCTTTATTTGGATTTGAGATTTTGTTTAACTAAAAGGTTAATTAAAAATATGAGTAAGCTTACTATAATAAACGTAAATCCCACTAGTGGGACATTCCATTGAACATATTGGATAACTTCTTAACATAAACCCGTTGATCTAATTAATGTAAACAACTATACAGCTGAGAGTATATTTCGCATGAGTGCTGAAATATCATAGATACATTGCTTTAATGGAATTTTTTTTATCAACAAATGGAAATGTCCTCTCAATATTTTGTGGATCACACTACTTTTACCGATAAGTGATTCTTGTTCTAACTAAAGATATTTCGTGAAGTTTGGAATATTTCAATGAAACTTTTATTTTATAAAGCCCACTTTCATGCAAGGAACAGCAATAACATAATTTTTGGTAGGACTTGAAACTAAACCTAAAATAATACCTTACCTAACCTTTTATATTATGGCCTACAAACAATTAACAGAATAGAACAAGTAGAGCTGGTCAAACTGATTGTGTAGATCTACTTAGCTCTTCGCTGAGATGCAGGGTTTAGATTTCAACTGGGTACAAATATTTGAATGTACTGGAAGATATATATTATTAAATATGTGCTCCACATCTTACTACTCGTCTGGGGTATTTGCCTATTTACACCAAAATAGGAAGTGGTGAGGAAGGTAGAATTTAAAGAACGTGTGCACGCATTTGTGTTAAGAGTTAGTGGAAACAATTTAGGAAAAATACTCTTAACTACACCCAGTCAGGATTCAAACTCCATCATTGACACACCAGACAAGACTAAGGTTATACTTTTGTTCTCCACGTCCTGAAATAAATATTTGTTCATCTATTAATGAATTTAAAAAAATAATACTTATATCAGTCTTATAGCTTCCAAATTGTGACCTGGCGGTCTAGGGGTAAGGTGTCAGACTTCTATGCTGGCGGCCAGGGTTCAATCCTCGGTCCCGGCAAAGATTTATCTGATTACCAAACCCTTCTTTCACCTCTGACAAGACATCTTGTGAATGTGAGGAAGGCCAGGCCTCCACCGTGGTTCGGATTCCACGTTGAACTGTAGGTCCTTCATTTTATCTCACAATCACCCTACCCTTACACATTAGCGTAAGTGCGTATAAACCGAACGGGTAGTAAGACGCGGTGCTAATAATAATAATAATATAGCTTCCAATAAATATTAATAAAGCTGTACGAAGTATTTAAAAGAAATTAGTTTTTTATGTAGTTTTTCAGGCGATAAGCCCCAAAGTTACTTCATATCTATATCTGCTAACATGGGGGTATTTGGTTCATGCAAAATATACCCATTTATATTCCCTATAAATTCATAGCTATAATTTGAGCTTGACTTGGGGATGATCAAGAGATAATAGCCAACCCTTGAAAAATACTTAAATTCTCTCAGCCATGGTATGGCCAGAGGGATGAGCGTATTGGCATACATTTTAACAATAATAAATATACAGTAATTCCATCCACGTCACCTTGTTTTATGAGCCCAACATTTCAATTGCAATTGTTTATCTGTTTTTGTTTAACATCAATTTTTGTTATTATATCTAACCGTATTTTATGGGGAGAGTTGTGTGTATAGTTTCTGTACAAAAATACATCACACCTATCATTTCTAAAATATTGGGTAGTAACATCTATTTTTAATATTGGATACGTACTATAAAATACATCCTGCGCAAAGAACGGGCTATTTAGCCAGTTTTTAGATAAAGGCGAAAGTGTCTACGATGCATCGTGCCATGCATTCTAAACTTATTTTTCTTCCATACATACTACTTAAGTGTAGAAGAAAGACAGAAAATGATGAGCCATCTTAGCATTAATTTGTTGGATATGGAACTATTTTGATTACTCTTGGGATTGTTTTGGGGCAATTTCATTAAGTATATTAACATAATCTGATGAATAAACACAGGTTCAGCATAGACCAGCTGATTGATTAAAATAATTACCATGTAACTAGCATAAATATGTGGTGAGTGTGGCATAATTATTTACACTTTAAGGTGCATAAATTTAAACGGATAAAAGGTTATTAGATATATTTTTATTTACTAGCGATTGAAAACGCAGTGTTTTCAAGTGTTAGTGGGAATTGTTAGAAATAATGTCTAAGAAATTAGTGTTATCTAATATTGTTAATGTTATTAGAAAGGTTTAAATCAATCTGTTATAATATGCAAGAAGTTGATTAGACTTAGATTTTTTCTTTCTTTTCTTTCTTTAAGTATAATCATCTTTTTTTTATACATACATACTTATTTTTATATCTTTTTTTTATTCCTAAGATCAATAACGGGTACCGTAAAGGATCATTTCCTTCTTCCCTGGGGACAACCAACATCCGTTTCATGGCGATAAAGAGACCAGAAAGCCAAGAAGGGTAGAAAAGGACGTCAAAAATATAATAAAATGTGTGTGGGGAGGTGGGGTAGGGCATGTGTGCTCAAGCAAGGAAGAAACGGAGAGAGAAAAATGGAAGAAGAACCAGAAAATAACCCTGTTGACTGGTCTCCAATAAACTGACATATATCTGTCACATTTTTTTTATATAACTTTAAGGAATAAAAATGGATGTGCAAAATCAAGGAAGGAACGAACGAACAAACAAAAAATGTCACACATCTTTTAGCGTTTATGAAAAACGTTTTTCTCAAATATATTTTTTTATACTTTTTTTGTATGTTTTCATGCAAATTTGTGTGTGAGTAAAGGCAATCGAAATGTATTCCTTGAATTTAAAGGTTATGGTTTGCGTTGAAGAAACTGTCACCATGGAGGGAAACTTGAATCGGTGATGACATAAACTAAATGTCAAGCTAATATAGTTTGAGTTGTCCAAGACGGGAAGATCCGGGTACAAATACTGTTTGGGCTTACTGAGGTTGGATTTTTTTCCTAATAGATTCCCCATTCTCCCTTCAGTAAAATGAGAGTACATTTCTTCACCCATACCCCATTAGCGTGGTTAGAATGCTGTGGTAAAATAATAGATAAAGAAATAAGGAAGTTAAAATTATGTTATTTATTAAATCGTTAATGGATGATATTTGAGATGATGTTGTATACACCTCACTTAGCCCCGGATGAACAAACGTTGTCCCCTGGCCATATTTAAAAGGGGTTAAAGTTTTCCTCGTGACTGCGTAGTAGCCGGGGGCCATCATTGTAAAGAGCTGGTCAGTAGCAAGAAGTGGTCGGCCCTATGTTTCAAACAACAGAATACAGAGTTTGGCCTCTTATGGTCAGTTTGGCGTTACAAAAAAATGGAGCTATTTATATATATCTGGTATCTGAGAAAGTAATCACTGTAAAGATAATTAATCAAGCCATTTTTACAATGTGTTGAATAAATTTAAAATCATATTTATCGCAATTTATTAATATTACTTACTACTATTTTCACTTATTGAATTCTAAGTAAACAAGTACTTTTAAAAACTTAATTCAAACAAATATAATATCAAAAAAATAGTCCCCTTAGTATTTTGCCTCTAAACACGGAACAACCAGTTCACCTTGTTTTACTAACCACTCGGGATGTCCGTACAATTGTGTTGATGGGGTGGAGACTAAGAAGGTATAGATAGTTTAAAGGAAATGTACCCGCCTTTGATTGAAGGGGAAGTGAAAGACCACTAAGGACAAGGCAGTAGGCCTAAATATATTTAACCTAAAATAAATTTCTAGTAAAAAAAGGTCAAGTTCACCTAAAGTCAGTTGGTCTAAAGTCATTTTTCCTAAAACAATAACACCACCAAAATTCAGTTGACATAAAGTAATTTAGCATAAAATGAATGTCTAGTAAAAAAAAAAAGAAGTTAACTTCACCAAAAGTCAGTTGGCCTATAGTAATTTGCTCTAAACTTCAGGTCAAGCAATTTTAGACCAACTGGCGTGAACCCAAACCATTAATATACATCCAGCTAGGATTCGAGCTCTGACTTCCCCCGATTGGAGAATCCAGACTAGATGATATTGACGCCTTTGTCCATGCTCGCACCGATGGGGGTTCTAATAGCTACATGCCTTTATTTTTCCCGCCCTGGTAATGTTCATTAACAATGCAAGGGAATCCTGCAATGTCCGAGAAGACTGGAAAACAGCACCCACACACGCTAGGGGAAGAGCTTCCTCCCCGCACCCCCACTAAAACGATGCAAATTAATCTCCAGCCGGCGTCTATAAACCAAACTCCGCCCATATAATTTTATATCGACACTGGGTTGGGGAGGTATTGTGCGTATCCCAAGTAATTTATCATCACACAGAGAGAGTTATTCGCACGAAGAGAGTATGTGGGTTGAGAAGGGGGAAACGTGAAGGGGGAGGGAGAGTTAAGGGGTAGGAGAGAGTGGGGGCGAGCAAGCTTCATCACACACATGACTTTATAGCCACTATGTCAACCTGCATAATGAGAGAGAGGTACAGTAAATGAAGAAAGAGGAGAGATGGGTAGTCGTTTTTAAAACTTCCGGTTTAAGGAAAGAGAGAGGTAGGGGGGGGGATGGTAACTATCTAATATGCTAACCACAACATTGCGGATCAACGTTCCAATACAAACCATGCGCTCTGCTACAAATGTATATTTCATCACCATCAAACCTGCTTAGGTATTTGCCTGGTCTTAGGCGTCACTCTCGCTTTATACTAAACTACCGATGATGAGGAGATCGTAGTTGGTTCTCGGTTGGATGTATGGGTCATTTTTCTAAATTATTTTCCCCGCCCCTTTCACGCAAATGCGGTTAAACCTCCTCTAAGTTCAACCTTCCTAATCCATATCACATTAGCGTAGTTAGTACATAGACGTATAGCCCGAATGGTTAGTAAGACATGGTACAAAAAAAAAATCAACTCATTTTAATCTGTAGTCGCCTGGTCTTTCTGGCTTTAGTCCCTGAACGGAAAGACTGGGACTAGAATTCCGGCCAGGTGTACACGGCCTAGGGGTGATTTTATCATAAATGGTATCCCAGCAAATATGGGTACATTTCTAATATAACTTTAGCTTCATAACTCTTCAGGCATTAGCATAACTAGTGTGTGCGTACAACCCAAACTTGTACTAAAACGTGGTTAAGTAAGGAAAAAACCTGCTTTGGTGCTTGAATGGTCTGAAGCATCACTTGGTGTTAGACTAGACTGCTAATGACAGGAACACCGGAGTTATAATCCTGGTCGAGTGTATTAAGGGTGATTTTTCCAAAATAGGTTTCCGCTATCCTTCCGCGCAGATGCTGCTGGTACAGTTATTCCAAATTCAACCATATTCACCCCTGACTCATTAGCATAACTAGCACATAAGCGAATAACATGAACAGTTAGACGAGGTGCTAAAAAAAATAGTAAAAAAACTCATATACATTTTTCCTCTCTCACGTTTCAAAACCCTCGAGGAAAAGGTGCGCGCCGACATTGACAAAAGTTAATGTCTGGTCGTCAATGGAATGACTCTACACAGTCCAAATAAATTTACCTTCGTTTATTCATGTACCTAAAAATTGTTCTAGAAAGGCCATTACTTATGAGAGTTGTGATATCAATATTGCTACATTGAGTCAGTGTCATGATAAACAAATTTTAAAGAATATTCTACTGAAATAGATTAAAGTGTCAAGGACATTGTGTACCATTTCTACGATAAAAGCGATTCAGTGGCGGCTTGTGTATAGGTACTGCGGAACTGCAGCACCCCCTATTTCCACTTGATATTATCGATAACATTTAATATAATGAGTCATTTTTTTATTTAATTCTTTCTTTATGTTTCTAGTACAATATACATTAAGCTTAATGTCAGTACTTCAGTAGCGATCCCCCAGTTTAAGAAAAATATACAAAAATCTGTGTATGGAACTGTTTGCTTCACAGTGCCAGTGACGTGGTGTTTGACTTTTGTTCACATGCACACATAGGATGGGGGTAGGGAGGAAGGTGGGACTGCCAGTTAAAGAGAGAACTGTTGCTCTCGCAGTGCCGGTTCTGGCGTGATGGTGGAAGGATTTTTTTTTTTTACTCAGCGTGAGTTGTGCTTAGAAACCGTGTACCATATTCTTTAATGTGATAAAGTGTAGAAGAATGTAGAATTAGCTGATTATTCTGCTTCCAGCTATTCTATTTGAGCCGTTTTTTTTCAGTTCCTTTATTTAACAGAAAGACTAAATGCGCTTGCAGTACTTTTAATGGAGAAAAATACCTCAATTGTCATCCAGAGTTCAAGGAGAAAATTACTAAACTTTTTGCGCAAATTAAAACAAGAATAGTGGATTTCATTTTTAAATGAATATATCAAGTTTGAACTGTAAAAATTTAAGTTAAAGTAAGTATAAAATGTTTGGTTTGTTTGTTAAGATTTTATCAAGTTCCTGAATGAATTTTCTTTTTATACATATTTTTTTTCCTTTTACACAATTTTAAAACAAAGGCTTAAAAATTTCCTGGAGCAGCACCCCCACTAATTTTAGCTACGATCCGCCACTGAAGAGATTTAAGAATACAGTTATTTATTTAATTGACTTTTTTTTCAATGTCAACTTTATTTATAATGTTGGCTAAACTTACCCATGTTAATATTTGGTTATTTACTGAAAGAAAAAGTAAAAGAAGAAATAAGACTGAAAGCGCCGGTATCGCGCTATGTAGCGTATGATCCCTCCGTAAGACCGATATAATCTAGGGTGTGGTGCGAAGGCACTTGTCAAACATATGCACTTGAACATGTGTGGAAGTAGGAAAGGAATAACTAACTAGAATAAACTAAAACAGTACCAGCAGACAGAACAAACGTGTCACCAGAACCACCTCTCTGACAGGAAGTAAGTATGGGGGNGGGGAGGGGTGGACTCGTTCAAAGCCGAGGGATAGACCTGCCACAAAGCCATCCAGGATGCTTACTTATAATTAATTAAATTACGTTTTAAATCATATTTCCGTTGAAATGCTATTACCGTGATTGCAAAGGATCTAATATTATACTAGTATATTTTATGTCCCTTAACAGAAACAAGATTATATTTATTATATTTTAGGTGGTGGTGAGAAACATAAAAAGGATGTTCATCCGTTATGGTTGGCTGGAAGCTGTCCACTGAGAATTTGAACCCTAATTTATTTTCTGGAAGCCAGTGTGGTGTGATAAATTTAACTCCTAGTTGACTTCGTATTTACTAGGGTCGTGACAACGATAATGTACATTCAACATAACGAATATATTACTTTAAATGTGCTGGTATGTCTTCATCCTATTTATTGTTGACAATCTTTAATATTATGAATGTAAGAACCAGCACATATAAATAATAATAATAATGCCTTAAATTATGCACAAGTTAAAAGATTTTAAAAAAGATAACTTATCATTTATTGATAAAATTATTATTATTAATTTTAATTCAAGCGGAGTAGCTAAACAATCATCTTCTTTAAGTCATACTCATAATGAGTTGCACCCAAACCTTACATAAATATTGTTATCCTTGATAGAGCGCTCCCTGGTTTCGGCCAAACTAGGGCACTCTACTCACAGGTAGAACTTTATTTTCTTCTTTTTCGTTAGATAAAAGGTATCACTCCCTACCGGATGTACCGAGGGTGTTTTATTCTAAATGGTTTAGCTCTAATTTCTCGTGAATGTGGATACATTTATTCTACACACTTCCTTTGGCATCCCTATCCCATTAGTTTGAATATGCTGATATGCCGGGTGGGGAGAAGGAGGCGGTGCGCACTGTGATGAGCTGATGACGTCACTCACACGTCTGGTTCCTTGAAATCTATGCGAGAGTGCGGAGATAATACGATTAAGGGGTTGTTTTTAACCTCCAAGAGTTAGTCCCGGGTATAGTTAGGGGCATAATCGAATGATTTTTAGAATCGAATAATCATTCAATTCTTTGAAAAATAATCGAATGAATCATTCGAATGATTTTGAGAAGTAGCAAAGAGACGGTAATAATCGGATATTTACTACTTCTAAAAGTAGTTACTAGTAGCTCGTTTTGCTTTGTGCTACTATTCTCTTTACCCTGCTGTCGAATCTCCCAACACGCATTCCTTTGCGTTTGCAGCTAATGAACGCATTTCTCAAATAAGTAGCTCGCAATTAATATAAAAACTATTGCGTACGATTAATAATTAAATAAGGAACATACGTTTCCCTTTGTGTTTAAAAGAGTTGAAATAATTTACCCTTTAATATTTCCTAAACATAACAAAAATATATACGCTTACAATCGTAAAATTATTTCAGTGAATAAAATTATAATACGATCTGAATATTACGGCCGGGAAATGTTTTATTAAATACATAAAAAGTATAGAATGGCCTTGTCTCATGTTTCTTACATCTCCACCATAAGTCTCCCTCACTCCTACTTCGACCCCATCTATACTTATCTACTTAATAAATTTAAGTCAACGTTAAAAAAAATTATCTCTCAAGCCATTCGTGCTATATACGATTAGTTAGTTAGGAAGGTAAAATTATAAGGAAATGAGAAAGAATAATCCACGTAGTAATGTAGAAAAATAATCGAATCATTTTGTAATTTTTATTCGAATTATTTTTGGCTGTTATTCGATTGTAAACTGCACAAACACTTAAACTTTGTATTAAATTAGCCTTAGAATCATTCGAATGCGTAAGGTCGATTATATTGTGTAGCACTGGAGACTACTTATTGAAAATGAACCTAATAGAAAGAAGACCTGTATAGAGATAGCCTGGAAACATTCATAATCATAAGGTCGATTTTCCTCAGAACTTCTGGCAAGGGAGGGGTAAGGGAATGAATCGGCCAGCTCGCGTCAAGTCAGCTACTGTTTTCATTCGAATGTTTTTCTCATTCGAATGATTTTTTTAATTAGAATGATTTTGAAAGAATCGAATGAATCGATTATTCAGAATAATCAAATGAATCGATTCTATTCATCCGATTCTGCCCATCACTACCCGGGTGTAGTGGCCTGAGCCCGCATACACCAGACACTCAGCCTTACGAAAGCTATTATTATTATTATTATTATTATTATACCCACTTACGCTATTGTGTAATGGTAGTGTGATTGCGAAATGAAATAGAGGACTTACAGTTTAACGTGGTATCCGAACCACGGTGGAGGTCTGGCATTCCCCACATTCACAAATTGTGATTAATACACGTCTTGTCAGAGGTGAAGGAAGGGTTTGGTAATCAGATAAATCTGTGCACGGGACCGAGGAATGAACCCCGGACCCCCAGCACAGAGGTCTGGAACCTTACCCATAGACCGCCAGGTCACCCTTACGAGAGTTAAGCTGAGGTTGTTGAGTCAGGTTGAGTCTTTGGGCACTGGCGAGTGCTAGTTACAGTTCTAAGTGATAACAACACTTCAAAGTGAAACAAATCACTTTCAAATTATATGTTGTAAAGAGGTAATGGTTCGAACACAACAGTTCGGTTAAGAACGATACGGACTCTAGCCCATCCTTCCAAAAAAACTCACCCCAAACCCTTTTATTATGAACAAACCTGTTCAGACAAGTAATTAACTAGTCGATGATATTTAAATATGGTTTGACAATAGACAATTTGCAAACATTCGCTTGAACAGAAAAAGGACCATTGTATTCTACATTTTATATTGTAGTTTACAATCTGAGTAAGCTCATTTGAGAGGTTGATTTATGGGAAGGGGATTGGGCCGCTACCTGAACCTAGCTTTGCAAAAGCCTATCTATTTCTTCTGAGAGGCAATTTTTGTCCGTTCTCAATACAACCATATTTAAAGTAAACTTAAAAAAAAAAACGTGCTTGATAGCGATGTTGTCACTTGGTACTGCAAGTGGGGGTCTCCGTGCTGAAGGACTCAAGCTCTTCCAATGGGCGCAGCCATTTTGTACCTGAAGGCTAAGAAGGCAATCTTTGGGATAGTCGGAGGAGCAGCAGCGGAAAACTCGGGATTACCAGGGGAAAAGCAACAACACACACGTCCGTTAACCACCTATCTGACCTTTAAAAATTAAGCCTTTTTTTTTCAGACAGTTAGGCTTGACTATGGAAAATAAGAATGAAATATTATTGCCCCATAAACTGTCATGTCGTGTTGACCCGGAGCTGTTATATTTTTCCCTTCTCGTCTCTGACTCACTAACCGTAGTTGACCATTTCAACATACACACACATGTATAATAATATGTATAAGAATCATGCCGAATAGGGTTGTATTAACGCCTAGGAATTACAATTAAGAATTAAGTATTACCTAGCCTGATTTGAAAGCAAATAAAGACTGAAAAGCCACCTATTACGGATTCAAACCAAATATTTCTGAAAAGTTGTTTAGCAGCACTTTGAGCACTCTAAAAAACGTTCTAAGTTTTGGATTATACTTAAACCGATAAACAATTAGTCATATCGTTGGCCGCAACTTTCACCAACTAATCTAAAAATACAAGATGAGGATGAGTTTTAAGAAGATATACAATAATTCTCATCTAGATGGAATGTAAAAATCCCCATTAGAAAGAAAAATGTCCCTAGAAAATTCTGGTCAAGATTGAATCCTGGCATACAAAGAAAATATAGTAACTCACTACCAGCAATAATTTGTAACAGTAAAATGGCTCTTCGATCTACGTTGTATAAAGAAAACTCTTAACGTAGGCAATTTATTTATTATTTTTTCATTAATTACACGCTAAAACCTGTAGATGAAAAGATTTAAAGAAGGAAAAAATATAACTTCAACAATTCAAAGATTAGTGCTTCAAACCCCTTCCAAAGTAAAAAAAACAACTTAAAATTAAAATACATCATCAAAAGTTTTTATTTTTTTTATGACAAGGCAATATAAAGGGTAGTGAAAAGAATTAAACGTGAAAGAAATTAATTGTTCGAAAAAAAATAAGAAAAAGATGAAAAAATCTTCAAGCTTAAAAGTAGATTTTTTTAATACAGAAGTAAATGAGAAATAAATGGAGAGAAAAAATAATTTTTTGAGAAGTGATTAGCAAACCTTAAGACAGGGGTCACATTTTAACGCAAACAATCAATTATTAGAATCTACATTTCTGACTCCCCTCCATCATCAACCTTTTCCTATTCTAATATAATACCCCCCACCTTCCTCCTCCCCCCCCCCAAATAATATTTAATTTACAGATTGTGTCACTGAACATCCAAACAAAGAAACCTCAACTTACTACAATTTTTTAATTAACGTAATGAGTCCGCCTATCCGCTGGGTAACAACTAACTTAAGTCATTAATACAGCTCGAACCAGGTGTTTAAGTTCCCATCTCAACCCACAAATAACATCTAATTTAGGTCACTAATACAACTAAATCCAGTTTTAAGAGCCCGTCTCTACGCTTAGATAGCACCTCTTTTACGTTGGTAGTATGTCCATATCCAGACGTTTTAAGAGCCCATCTCACCCCCCAGATAACACCTAATTTATGTCTGTAATACAACTAAAACCAGGTGTTTTAAGAGCCAGTATCACACCCCAAATAACACCTAATTTATTTCTGTAATACAACTAAATCCAGGCGTTTTAAGAGCCCGTATCACACCCCAGATAACACCTAATTTATTTCTGTAATACAACTAAATCCAGGCGTTTTAAGAGCCCGTCTCCACCACTAGGTAACCTCTCATTTATGTCGGTATTATGGCTATATCCAGGCGTCTTAAGAGCCCGTACCACCCTCAGATAACACCTAGCTTATGTCAGTAATATAACTATGTCCAGATGTTTTAAGAGCCCGTCTCACCCCAAAGTTAAGACATAGCCTATTTCAGTAGTACAGCTAGAAAAAAGGCGTATTAATAAACAATTCAAACTCTTGACAACACCTAGCTTAGGTAAGTAATACACATAGATTCCAGGCATGTGTCTTAAAAAGCCCATCTCAACCCACGGATAACACCGGCATGTTAAGGCAATACAGCTCGAACCAGGCATCTTAAGAAACTATTTTACGGATAACACCTAGTTTAGGTATATAATACATAAAACAGGTGGAATTAGGTGTCACATCTTGGTGCATTTGTCTGGTTTATAATCTAACAAATAAATAGAAATTATGGCAGTGAAACAGTTAAGAAAATTAAAAAAGTACAAAATATATATTATTTTAAAACTCAAAATCTTAAAAACCTACCCCAACTTCACTATTAAGATATTAATAGATTTATAAAACTGCATTTGGATACGTTTTTTGGCTAGTGCCAAATCTTATAGGCATATCAAATATCCCGATTAATCGACCGTAAAGGTGTGATAAAGGGAGTACGAGTTAAATTTCATATCCTTTCAGTTTTAAAACAACAAAAAAAGCACCGTTTTGGCCAAAATAAATAAAGTTTTAATCCATTAACTACATTTAGTTTGATTTTCTAGTAATATCATCAGTTTTTGAATTCTTATAATGAATAAAATGTAATTTATTGAGAAACCTTATAATTGGGGATAAAAAAAACTTATCATCAAACCCTAGAATGTCCTGACAAAATATCCAAGAACTGTTAAGAGTTCTGTGTAAAAAAATTAAACTAAACGTATTTACTGAAACATTAAGCTATTTATTGCATACAAAATAGATAGATTGCTATAAAAACTGCAAAAATACTGTCCTTATCTTACGTTTCTCCCCATTCCACATTAACCTGCTATTCCTAACGATTAGTGAGTTTAAGGCTATAGGAATAAAATATCAATAATATGTTAATAATTATTTATTTATTTTTTGTTCTACAAATGTAAACATTTTTGAATCCTAGATTAATACACACTTTAAAATCTAACGTATTGTATATTATTATTATTTTCAATTAGAATAACAAATGAATGAACTCCAAAGTTTGAGAGAGAAATGTTTTTAGAACAATTAATTAGGTAAAATAAATCATAATTCTTTGTTTGTCAGTATTTTAACAATACAACTGCTGAATACCAAATATTTTTTATTAAGGAATTTAGTTGTTAATTGATATGTTTCAAATTATTCTAGATAACTCAAAATTGTTCAGAATTGGAACAACTGACCCGAGTATGAAATAAATGTATCACAATTTTAAAGTCTTCAAGGAATATTAAATATATAATATAAGTCAAAAGAAATGGTTTCGTTGGATACCAATTAAATTACTTTGTTTTCGCTAAAATAAGTTTAATAAGGCCATGACAAATATTTTAAAGATGAGTAGGAATATTTTAATTGGTTTTTTAACCTTTTATTGAATATCGTAAAATATAGTAATGTGATGATATGTTCCTTAATTAATTAAGTCCCTTAAAATTAGTTTATTTAAAAGAGAAAATAATCCGAGCATACCTAATAATATATAATCACATTTGAAACTCCTATCTATTTTTATTTATTGCGCCAACTAGGTTCTGTTCAGTAGTGAAATTATATATCGTATTGGGATCGGAACATTACAATCCCAAAGTACTTTAGTTTACAATAAATTGATGCTATATTGGGCGTAAGAATTACTCATGTGGAAAACAAAATACAACCAACCGCACTATGCTCTCATACATAATCCCTTTGACCTATTCTAATATTCGAAATTACTGTATCGATATTCTCTAAACCTGAGAGCAAAAGTGTGAAAGGGATATGTGAGGAAAACTAGGGGTAGATCACCGGTAGTTTAATAATCTCTCTGTAAAATATTCAAAGGATTATACCCTCAACACCACCAGCATCCGTGCACCTTCCACATACAGTTTCAGGCTTTAAACGTAAATTTATCGATCTCTATTCGGACGATCATCGAATATAAAGAGATACTGTGTGTAATTCGTTGATTCTCTTCAGCACTTCATTGTTCGTGGCGTTATCAAGCATCGACTCGTCACGGTCGACAATGGAAGGAAAACTAAAAGATAATTATGTTGATGCGTTTAGATAGAATGGGCGGGAAAAAGAGAAGATGAAACGAAGATTATCTTCCCAAAATGTGTAATCATAATACCAATTGAAAAAAAATAAGTGTTATCAAATTAACTTATTCAGTCAAATGGAAGCCATGTTTTTATATAGGTGGGCCTTTAGATGCTCATGAAAATTGCCTACACTCTCGGGATCGTAAAATCATTATATGTTTTCCCAAATTAATATTTCAATTTTACCGAGGTAGTTATGGTTATCACGCGGTTACCATCGTCATTATGGTATATTCTGGTTTGTTGGTAGCACAGGAAGGTAACGGCTTCCAATCCCGACCCTGTAAGCCGAGATCTGTTTCTTTCTATCTCTTTTCAAAAATAGGTATATGTTCGAGTTAAAGTCTACCTTTCTCACTACTATCCCAACAATGTAAATATCTGGTTAACCTGGCTAGTAAGTGTCACTAGATATACACAAAATATATATATATAATAAAAAGTTAAATATTCTCCATGTTGTCTTTGATCAGAAAAATATTCTACTTTTTTATACATAGATTCTAAAATAAGTTGTCTGTCCATTACACGGTGTTACAATCAATGTAGAACTTTCCATATTAATTTAATTCACTTTTACTAGACGCGCTTTCAACCTAAAAGAGTGAAATCAAAAGCATAAATAATTCAAAATGTCATATGTAATTATACATATATGTGCTCTCTCTGGAAGCAATATTTTTATATTTACGTTTTTACCAGTAAACCCGCACGAAACTTTCACACATTCAACCTTCCCCTCACAACCCCCCCCCCTCTAAAAAATGCAGTCTTTTGTTGGATTGAACGAAATTAAATAATCATCGAAGTGTATACACAAAATAGCAAAGAGAGTTTATTAATGTGAACGTATTTACAATTTAAAATACCTCTTTGTATACTAAATTTGATATCAAAATGCAATCATTTTGAATTTTTTGCTTTTCATTTTTGGTAATTGAAACCAAACTATTGTTAGATTTAGTGACACTTGAAAAGGCTACATAGAGTTGTCCGTGAGTAAAAACAGCATTTGGCAAGTACAATCCAGCTCTTTGAAGCGTCTCTCCCTGAGACTTATTGACAACAGAATTAATATATAGGTTTTTATTTTAACTTAACATTTTAAACAAACAATGTGTTGTAACGTAAACCGAGTATGCTATGCCAGAAGTCGGTAAAAATATCGTTTCCACTGATACCTTATTCATCGCTGTAGGTTTTGTATTAGTTGAGAGAAAGGGATGTTGACAACAGAAATAATATATAGATATTTGTCTACAATATATATGAATTAATAACTTATGAAAACAGCTCGTAGAACTCTTCCTGGAGGTAGATACAATAATAATAAAAACCACGTAGAACAAAATGTTTCCATAAAATAGTAAGTCATTTGTTTTTTATTCAAATACAGTAAGATAATAATGTAAGTGGTGATTGTATAAACAAATGAAAATATCAGAAGGTAAATAAGCATTCTAGAAGAGGAAACTATACCCCAATTTTGGCTGGAAGAACAGTTTAGAAAATTATAACATATTTATTTGTTGCCAACAATGATAACATTTCTAATATTATTAGTGTTAATTAAAGGTTTTTGATAATATCTATTTACTGCAGATACCATGACTTGATGGAAGAATATATTAAGATTGTTTTAGTAGATTCAGTAACTACAAGATACTGATATTTCTATCAAAATCAGTCTATATTAGAAACCTAATCCTTTTAGTAAGGGAAGGGAGTGCTCAGGTTCGAATAGTTGTGAAGGAGGAAATGCCAAGAGCAGATAAACAGTCTAGAAAGGTTAACAACTCATTGCCTGACCATTGTATTCACAGTAGAGAGCACTAAGGAGGATCTGTGAGATACCTTTTTTAATACACAAATAATACAAATCAATAAAAACTACGCTTATTCTTTTTTTGATTCCTGATATCTTCCCCATACTCAACGTCTTGCTAGAAGTCAGAGGTATTCACATATTTACATTATGGGATTAGGATTAGGAAGGTGTAATTTGAGAGGAAATGTCCTTTAAGTATAAATGAGAAACCATTTAGAAGCAGTATGTCAGTACATCTGGTTTTTATCTGCGTACCTACTGGCGAAGATGGTTCTAATAATCACGTAGGCATAGAACTAACTATAACTGTTTCTGATAAGAGATTTGAAATAACAATGATAGAAATCAGCGCAAATTGCTTCAAATTATAGTCAAAAGCTATTTTTAGATTATTATTTTTTTGCACTGCGTCTCAATATATATGTGTTTGCGTGGAGAGAAATTGTGAAACCATTTAGGAAAAATCACTCTCAGTACACCCGATCAGGATCGAACTATGATATCCTCGTCATTGGCTGTCTAGTCTTTTGCGAGAATGACACCTTTGATTCTACGTCCTCAAGAATGAGTTTTTCTTTTCATCTGCCTCGGTTTATCATCAGGAATAATTATTTTGGGTGGTTGACTAGCAGTCTAGAGGACCCTGGTTCAATTCCGGGTGTTTCTGAAGAAATATTTTTTTATGTGTTATGCGGCCCAGGAAAACATACCACACGTCACTAAAATCATTCTCCTCTTTTAATTTATACCAATAGAAAACTTCATTCTGAACATTAAAAAATTACCTCTCTAGCTATAAAATTACATTTGATAATATTTCAAATATCAATCAGTTTAAGGCATGTTTTCATTTCCCACGCAATACCTTATATTTATAAAGCTATATTTCTTGAATTACTAGTGCCATGGTAGTCTTGTTTACAGGTTTACAGCGTTTCTAACTACTAGATGGAGTTGAAATCTAGAAAACGTCCATTTAGACCCGAATTGACAATTTACGCAGCATTACATTTGTTTACGGATCCATCCTGATATAAAATCATGCTTAATTTAGCTTGTAAGCCGTACACTGATACATAGTTTCTATTTTTAAAATGTGCGTTTAATATATATATATATGTATATTAATGGATGTAGAAATAAAATTAAACTTTATTTTTTTGTTTGAATGTGTTTTTTTAAGAGTTAAACTTTATTATTCTTGATACCATAAGTTTTTAATGATTAACCGCACGAACTGAATTTTTGAAATCCGAAAAAGATTAAAAGTATTTTTTATTCCGGTTATTTTTTTTTGCAGTCATAACCTTTATTCTAATCCATTCTCTCTTTTCTCATTTCGATTCCTATACTCAGCTCTGTTATTCTTCAACTAGACTGCTCTTCTCTTTTCATCACGTTCCAAGCTCCAAGGAGGTTTTTACTGGTTCTCTTCTATTTTTTTCTTTCCGATAAATCGGCAATCTACGATCTTCTAAATACCTCCTCATCACGTATCCCTACACTCTTTCTTCCAAACTTCATGAATCTTTTCCAAACTAAAGCCATCCTTATTTATTTGAATGGACTTTTAAAAAAACAATAACTTCGTAATTATGGATCATCTTAATAATTGTAGTTAAATTTTTTTTAAAGGCCTTTTAGAAAATCAGAATATTTTTTTTGCAGACAACATTGTAAATATTTTACTTTCTTGTGTTATTTTATAGAAATTTATAAATAATATGTATCAGAAATGAAAGCTGTACATTACATGACTTCACTTAATCATTTTTGAAAGTAGATCTAGTAACTCTTATATCTGTCAGATAAGGTTATTTCTATTTTTTTTAAATTGGATCCTACATTAAACAATAGGTTGGGCGAAACAGTTTAGTTAGTTTCCTTTTTATCTCAAACACTCGTAGAGGGAATTATATCAACGTGATCGTCAAAAAAACCGAACCCGAGATTTTGATAAATTTCTATGTTCAATGGCCCCCTGAAACAAAGAAATGTTTTCCGCGTTGATTATATTTTGTATCTACGCACTGTTTAAAATTTTAAACCACATGTCAGCTCTCATTTTCCCATTTAAATAACTTTGAGGGTACTTAAAATCAGCGAAAATATTCAACCTTTATCATATCCACACAGCTAGTTGAAATACGAAATAGCTTGAAATGGTTAAGTCATAGAAAAATCTTTTATTTTAAATATATTTTTACTAAATCAATAGGTTCTTAGCTGTAAGCAATTATTTATATATTTTTTACCACCGCATCTTTACTACTTGTTTGTGTTATACGCCTATGTACAGATTACTTTAATAGCTTTAGGGATGAGGAAGGCTATATTTACATGAAATGTACTCACATTTTCGTGGAAAAAACATTTTAGAAAAAACCACCCTCAGTACACCCGACCAAAATTCAAACCTTGATCTCCCCATCATCGGCAGTCTAGTCTACTGTGAGAGTAGCACCTTAAACCATAAGGCCACCTAAGCGGGTTTATGTACAAATATTGATATAGGAATATAACCCAATCAGTTGACTTGTTACATAATAACGGACCATTTTATTGGCAATTAGAACCCCAAGCCAAGTATACTGAGGGAATGTAGTCCTAAATGATTTCTCACTCTCCTTTCACGCAAATGTGAGAATATTTCCTCTAAAAAAACTACCTTCTTTCTCATTCCTATCTAATTGGTGTAATTGATATGCGTGTAGCTTGGAACCGTATTAAACTGAGGTAAAAAAATAAAACTTATTTTTAAATCAAAGAAAATATTCTATATTTATATAGGTGAATGTGACAATAGAATAGTTAAGTTCACAATAAAAATGTGAATAAACTAATTTTTAGTATGACTTCTTAAAAAAAACTTAAAATAATACTTGATTTATTAACTGCTACTTTTAATCTATTTAAATCTAAACCAGAAGGAATTTTAAACTTTCTAATTGAAAAATAACTGTCTAAAAAGGTTTTTGTTTTATTTTTTAAAAGTTATAGTAAAAGTCAGATAGCGTAAGGTCATATTTTCTAGGCTACTGGACGTGTGAAGACTTTTGTTTATGAGTTAACTGTATGAATGAAAAAAAGAGTTTTGTGAGAATCAACTTGTGACGTAATTATAAACAGACGGAAAATGAAGGAGGGAAATAAACTTTTCTGAGAGTAATTAAGATATTGATCAAAGAAACTGACATGTATACTTCATGGTTATTATCTCACAATAAACTATTTTTCTCTCTCTTTATCTTTCATTCCTACTGTGTATCTCTCTTACTCTTGATGAGCATGACGGTGGCGAGGGAGGGAAAGTGATGGAAGGGGGTTGTATTCTAAACACGTCTACCGCCCCCTACCCCCCTCCTTCTTTCAAAGTCTCAAGCCTGTAATCCTCTGATGACACCAAGGCGGTAACAGAGGCAAGACTTCCTTGGTTACTAAAGTTTGAACTTGATGGGGGGGAGGTTGTTGAATTGGGGTAAGGGGTGAGGGTTTGATGAAACTTTGTGGCTCGTTGAGAAGGCACCAGCTTTATTACCGCTATGTGTTTACAATGCGACACGTCAAACATTTTGCCTTGTTCTTACTTACTCGAGTGGTGTGTGTGTGTGTGTGTGTGTGTGTCCAGGGTGTTCATTTTCTAGAACGAATTTTGCTATCCTGAAAATTCTGTTTTGTTTCATCCCTCCACACACACACACACAAACACAAACGCAAACACAAAAAATCACACACAGATCCATGTACGAATAGTTAGAGCAATTGCATTCTTCTTATCTATACGTTTTTTTTACAATACTTGGTTAGTATGACCCTAATTTATGGTCAAGCTGACGGAAGCTTCTGATCATTCATTTAAAAGGTGTTGGCCTATTGAATGACTACCTTTACCAGTGGACACATGGTGTAGGGCGTAGGACTGGCACTATACTATTCTTCACCTAATGGTGAGGTCAAGGTATAAAATCTAGAAAGTTTAAGGTGGTTGGTTTATCCTTATGCTTTTTTTTTAATCGCTGTAATTTTGCCGATCTTCTTTAAACGCGAATACGGTTTCATTTCTTCCAAACTATTATCCTTGTTTCTTGCCCATAGGTAAAGTCATTAACGACTTAAGTAATGAGCCTACTTTAAAATAAAAAAGTAGCTAAAATGTACGGTACAAATTTGCAGTACCTTAATATTTACTCTAACTTATACTGTATCATTTTTAAAATGGACACACATTTTAAAAGAAAAAGAAAATAAAAGCCATCAAGTTCAAAATACACTTCCATATGTGAACCTATTTTTAAACAACACTTGTCTCTAGAATTTGCCGTAAAAGGAGAGCCAAAAATCACCAACAAAAAAAAAACATGCCACTTCGAAGACAGAAAACGCGTAATAGAGCCCATAAATAAAACAACGTAGTATATACGTTCCCAATGCGGCGCTCAGACAGATGGCACTGGGTATTCCCCCAACAACAGCGAAACACTTCTCACTCAGTCTCCCTCGCTCTCTCTCTCTCTCATTCTCACTGTCTAAGGTTCTTTTTTCTCTCCTCTTCGCCCAGTTCGTGATTTATAGAAGCTAAAGATTACAACCGCCACAACAATCTGATTTGTTTCACTTTTTCATTTCCTTTGTTACACACAAAGCCGACACCGCTGGCATCCACACTCTAAATACCACCGCTAACAACTACTGCGCTAAACTAGATAGGTAGGAGAGGGGGAGAGAAAAAACAACAACTTTTTAGGGATAGAAGTTGAGTGTAAAGTAGAAACATAGATAGGAAATGAAAAATACGTAATGCGGTTGTCAGCAAACGGCCATTTTATTTTATGTGTAAGATTATTTATTTTAACTCGCCGTTTCGATGCCACCTCGCAGTTTCCAATATTTCTTGGGAATAATTTGTTATTTATAATAAAATATGGAAACTAGACCACGTAGAAGTTTTTGAAATAATGTTACCTAGAAGTGAAATACCATAAAAATCAAACAAACCAGTTCAATTTAAGGTTGGGTGGATGGGACCTCAAGTTGAGGTCAGTACGTTGGCATTTTTTTTATAAGAAAAAGGTTTGTGGGCCGTAGTTTAATTTTCTAAGTACAGTAATACAAACAATTCTAAAAATTTAGCCATGGGCATAAGGAAATTTGAACAGATCATTTTTAAATGAAAGGAAAAGTCTTGTTTAAATTATAATATCCCTTTCCCAATATCTTAAAAAAATAATACTTAGAGTTGTGTTTCATAAAACTATTTTAAAATCTCATTATAATTCTATAAAATCAAATACTGAGATGATGTGTTTAAATACTTAGAGATGTGTTTTATAAAATTGTATCTTAAAATCTCATTATAATTCTATAAAATCAAATACTGAAATGATGTGTTTAAATACTTAGATATGTGTTTTATAAAATTGTATCTTAAAATCTCATTATAATTCTATAAAATCAAATACTGAAATGATGTAGTTCAACGTCATTTTATAGACAATATAATGTTGTACTGATATATCTTAAGTTTTTTTAAACAAGTTTCTAAACTAATTTTTCGTCTAGTTAAATATGGAAATGAAATCCAGTTGTTAAGGAGGCCACAACGGTAAAGACCAAATACACACTGAGCCTCCCATACCTCCATGCATGAGATGTGACAGATATTTTGAATTATATTTTCTCTGTATTTTATTATTATTATTATTATTATTATTATTATCACCGCGTCTTACTACCCGTTCGAGTTATACGCACTTACGCTAATGTGAAATGGTAGGGT
>CABEEJ010000204.1:4197-15258 GCA_901482245.1 Timema douglasi
GCAAGGTTTGTTTCTGGGGGTGTTGCCGAATATATTCAGAGAATTTACGGTATACTGTTTCATCCTGATATTTAAATAGGAAATATTTAGGCACAGGGGATGGGGTTATTATGCGTGTTAGTGTGTAAGTCATGTATTGATATATATATTTTTAGAGAGTATGCGTTAAATACCCCAGTAAATAAATGGTCCGTTCGTACACTTTAATTATTCAACATTAAACTAGCTCGTATCGGTAATCACATGCTCTGACGCGTTACTTGAGTGTTGGACTGGATTTTTTGTGACGGGAAGATCAACGTTCAAATCCCGGTCGGATATATTGCGATGATTTTTCCTAAATGGCCTCCCACTCCCCCTCCACGCCAAAGCGGGTACATTTACTCTACAATTCTATAAGATATCGCCTCCACCGTGGTTCGGATCCCACGTTAAACTGTAGGTCCTCCATTTCATCTCACTATCACCCTACCATTACACATTAGCGTAAGATGCGTATAACCCGAACGGGTAGTAAGACGCGGTGCTAATAATATTAATAATAATAATAATAATATAAACTATCTATAATCCATATCCCATTTTCGTAATTAATGTGTGCGTATAACACGAGCAGGTACCAAGACGCAGTGGACAATGAAAAACATAGTTGTTACTTTACGTTAAAACCTCATAATGATTGTTAGAATCTAATTTCTAAAGCAGTGCTCGGCACAAATAGGATTCATTACGGAGGCTGCTATTGTCGTGGGATTGCTGGTAACGCCCACCTCTTCTCTCCATCTGGTACAATGGCCACTGATAACATTTTATAGTGTGTGTGAGAGAACTCCCAGCATTAACCTGTACTTGTCAGCCTTGAAAACAAGCTTTCAAAGTACCAGGGATTTATTCAGCTGGAGGTTTTCCCCTCTTAGAGAGCTAAATGCTTGGAAGAACGTAGATAAGATGTAGTTCTAGAGTATGGTACGATCGTTGTACAAATAACCCTAAAATAAATCAGAAAATAAATTTAGATTGGCTAATATTGACAAAAAGCTTGATGCATGTGTCTAATATCAGTCAAAAGTAACAACTTCAAAACACATAGATTTGCGTGTGTATACATGCAATTTTATTAATTTTATTATTATTTTGAACTGTCAGGTAATCTAAAATTTTTTTGTTGTTCATGGTCATATATTGTTCGTTCACGGTAGGAGTTTACCTGGAAAAGGACTTTTTTCCCTACCAGAAATCTATTATATAGTAGGATATCGGTAAGAAAAAAGACCTTTCAGAGGTAAACTCCTCCGTGAATGAAGTATACATCACAAGACTTTAATAGTAGCGTCTGGTTTCTATATTTTCATGTTATATTTGCTCCATGGCGAGATGAACCACAGCACGTAGATCATAGTATCTGGTGGTGTTATCTCCTATTAATGTTTGCTCCATGGCGACATTATCAACCATGCCACGTAGATCATAGTATCTGGTGAAGCTATCTCCTAGTAATATTTGCTCCATGGTGACATTATCAACCATGCTGCGTAGATCATAGTATCTGGTGATGTTATCTCCTAGTAATGTTTGCTCCATGGTGACATTATCAACCATGCCACGTAGATCATAGTATCTGGTGGTGTTATCTCCTAGTAATGTTTGCTCCATGGTGACATTATCAACGATGCCACGTAGATCATAGTATCTGGTGGTGTTATCTCCTAGTAATGTTTGCTCCATGGCAGCTGTACCTAGATGTACCATGCTCCATGGCGAGATTAACCTGCACTGGCGGATCTTCCTGTTTGACGATGCGACCACATTGGGTGATCCGCGCGCGAGGTCAAACAACAATCATTGTATTGCTGCCGCTGCTGGACGTTTCACGTGATGATTAGAGCCAAGGACGGAATACGAATTAAATAATAAAAGTGTGAAAGAAAAAAATAAGCCAACTAAATTTTGTCAAGTTGAAAATGAAAATATTTACGTTGGGTACTATTAAGGGCGTGGAAAGCAAAGACTATTCAATTTCACCATTGTTTATCTAAGCTGTTAACCAGGGGCTGATACAGATCATTTTCATATGGGGGTTCATAGTTACTTAAAATGTAAATTTTTTGTTTAAAACCATATAATAGTTTCTCATTTATATTTAATCTTATGTAGGGGTTTTAAACCGTGGTCATTCTCCCCAATTTTTTAAAATCATATAGTTTTTATAAACCATTTGGAGTGGGCCTCCTTCAACAATTTTTGAAAAATGGTCAATTCCATAAGCTATGAGTAGCCTTCGACTTGAATTCTTTTTTAAAAATAAGATTATTTTATAAGCCCTTTAAAGTGTTCCTCGCCCAGAAATTTTTGAAATTTGGATGCCTCTCAAAGCTATTTAGAGTGATCCTCGCCTTAATTTTTTATGATAGTTAGATACCTCTAGAAGATAATCTTTGAAGTGGTCTCCCACCGATAATTTTTTTTAAATTGAACTATTTCAGAAACTAGGTTATTTGGGGGTGGTCTTCTCCTGAAAATTCTTCAAAATGACATGCATGTAGAAGCTATTTGAAGTTGTCCTCTCATAGACATTTTTGAAAATTGTATGACCCTGGAAGCTATTTAGAACTTTCCTCCCCTGACTTTTTGTGCCAGTTAGATGCCTCTATTCTAGTAGTTATTTGAAGCCGTCTTCTCAGGCAAATTTTTGACAAAATAATGCATCTAAAAATCTTTTGGAGTTTGGCTTAGGGCCATCTTTCAGCTTCATAGTCGAGGATATATCAGAGGATTTGAAATAAATCTAGGGGGGAATTTATTCAAGGGACGAGCTAATTATTTTCAGGGGGTCATATAGTCCCCCACAGTTCCGCCGTTCTGCTGTCCACACATATTCTATATTCGGTATTCGTGGATGAAATGCTTTCAGGCAATTATTAGTCTTCTTTGATGTGTGGTAGTCTACCGTCTCTATGTGGAACAATTTTTGTTACTCTCTATACACGACGAATATTAGTACATGAAAACTAACACTTGCGTGAGTCAAATCGAACATGGATTAATCATGGATGAATAATGCACGTGTGGACTCGGTTTAGTAGGTGTCTGCGCGTAAACAGATAAAAATAAGTTTTCAGATTTCTATTATGTATTTTCTTTCTAAAATTTGAACTTTTATTTTGATTTTTGTATTAATTTTCTAAATTTCACAGGGTGGTTAACTGACCCTTTGATCCCACCCTCCTGAATCCGCGCCTGCTGCTAACTAGACCTACCCTCATACTTGTGGTTTAGGTGTTAGAGGCTATTTGGGTAGATATCACAACTATTAAGAATTACGGATACTTAGTATTACTGATGGAAATTACAGTATTTAAAAAACTATTAAATGATCCTCAACTGTCATAAAACTTTATTTTTTTGAGGAAGATCAGAGTATATCATATGAAAGACTTGGCGAGTACTTTGTTTCTACTTTACGTGCTCGACTAATATTTCAGCAGTGCTTTACATCGTTCTTGCATACTGCCCTAAGTTTATGTTTCCAACCCTTGAACTAATCTAAAAACTAAAGCCTGATATTCCGGGTAAATCATCGTTGAAAATTAGCTTTTCTCGTCTTTAATTTTAGTTACGAAACCTATTGTATAAAGTTTTTAACCCATACCCTACTTCTTTTAGTTTTAAGTATTTAAAACAACATAAAACAATTAAGGCAAGATTTCTAGGCGTCTGCGTGGCGTCTAGGCGCTGCTGTAGTCGGGCCTCTTTAAAACGACATAGGCCATTTGAAAATTCAATAAAAATATTCTGGTTTGTGCTAAGTAACATAACCTAGTTTTTATTTTGAAATGATACGTTAATGTATGTAAGTTTCGACAGGGTAGTCCCAATAGCAATGTGTCCGACGGGGGTACTCAAATATGACCTGTGAGGTCGGTGATTACCGTATTTCTTCGACTCAAGACGCCATCGATTGGAAGATGCACCCTAATTTTTCAGTATCACAAACAGAATAAAAAAGCTTTGATTCCATGAAAATAAATAAAGATAAAACTATTAAATACCGTACATATTCAAGAAATAATTTTATTACCGAATTCAATTTACTAATAATATTAGTATCTTATTTACCATTTGGTATGTTATTCATCACTTCTGAATTAATATCAGTCTGATTCTTCTGAGCCATTCTGAGCCGTCTTTACCTTTATTATCCCATAACATATCTTCTTCTGGGCCATCTAGAACGTTGGTTGAAAAAATCACTGCGATTCTAAGACGCACCTCGTTTATAAAGACGTTTAAACGGGGGAAAAGTGAGTCTTAGAATGGGAGTAAGTGGTCCACATTATTTCCTCCGGAGAACATCGAAAGCGCACAAGAGAAAGAAACGTCATTTCAAAAGCTCACAGATAAAAAAAACAACTGCACATCGTGACATTGTGCCCACAGTGTTGGCGGGAATGAGTTATCACGTTGGATGTAATTCGCTAAAATATAATCGGCAAATGGTAATAGCTTTTCATTATTTGGTGCTGTTATAGGTAAGAAAGGTCAGGCCGATGTTAACAACCTGACAATTCAAATCCAATCTCTCCGCCTAAGATGACCAACTGCAATTTAAATGGAACGCGTTGGACCACCCGGACATCCCTGTAATTATATAATCAATAAGAAAATGTCGTGGTGACTTTGACACTAACTTTTAAAGTATTTTCTTATATTTCTTATATTTTAATTTATATCCTGATGAATCCAAGCGTGCAATAAATGGCCTACCCCATGTTTTGACCACGCCCCTTAAATATAAAGGTAAACAAGGTTCTGTAACGCCTGTAAGGAAAGTGGTGGAGAAGTAGAAGGTACAAAACACATTTCCTTTTATAGTGTCAGCCTTGAAAGAAAAACACAAGCCGGCCTGAGTACTTTCGTTATTTAAAGTGATGCGCACAAACTGCTAGAGACAGAAATGCAACGAAATTTTTTCCCTGTACCGCGTCTTACTACCCGGCTGAGATTTCTGAATCTAATCACACTAATAAGTTAGGGATGGGGAAAGGTGGTGTCTTAAATAAAATATACCCAACATTTGCCTAGAGGCAAGTGAGAAACATTCAAACACCCGACCGGGATTCGAACCGTCAATCTCCCCGTCTTCGGAAGTCCTCTCTAATGCGAGAGTGATGCTTTGAACCACTCAACCACCAAATAAACCCATATTTATTCATGTAGGCCTATAATGTCGTGTAATTGTTTAGTGGAAAGGCGCATTACCGATTGAGATATTTTTATTAGAATTATTTTATGCCATAATTTAAAGTGTTATTAAATGAGCAGAATTTTATGAATGTGTTTTTCTGTTTGTACTTTACTAACCTCGCTTGAAACATATTCACGCATGCCACGTCAAAACACTTAGCACATTTCCAAGCAATGTATATCCACGGAGAGAGAATCTCTTTAATCAAAAGTGTAATTTATACCTTCAGATCTTACCCCATGACTAGGTGTAGTCTGGAGAAATCTTAATTGACAAAATTATGGTTTTCTATCTTCTTTTTTTTTCAGGCGAAAGCTAAATAATAGTATTTTAGCCTGATTGTTGGGTTGATGTGTACTTCCTCATCCATCCTCAACAACGTGTGCACTTAGCTTTTTGGCTGGCTATTACCACCCGCCTTATCTGGGACCAAGAACATGCACTAATAACGTCGTTATAGTGCTTTTGTTTCTTATTGCCTTCAACACTGAATTTCTGTGAGCGAGCAAGAAAGTACTTGTAAGGTTTGCCGGAAATTTTGCCTCATATCGTATCTTCCATGGATATCCTATAGTCTCTGCCTCAATCGACGTTGGACTGACGGCTTTACTTCTCCTCCAAAGGAAGTTGTGCTACGAATCTGTATCGCTCGGTAAAAATACTTTTATTTCGGCTGGGTTTGAACCCGTGAGGTGCGAACATCGAGTCGTGAGGCAAACACTTTATCCCAAGACCACCAAAGTCGACACATATTCCAAATTACAGTTTCTTAAAATGATAACTGATATCGCAATTTAAAGCAAATTGCAATAAATAAAATAGCATTTTATCATGAATTGTTTACATTTTAATAAACATAATGATATAAAAACATCAACAAATGTACTCTCCGTATCGGTGGTCTAATGCCAGGCTTACATTGGTATAGCATATGGGTTAGTTACGTGTACCACTAACTTGAAAGACAACTACTAACCCGATGTAAATCGCATGGGAAAATACTTTTACGAACATCCAGCAGTGAGGATAGGAACGTAATTAGCTTCCCAAGCTATTTACTTACCACTAACCTTTACCCTCTACCCTCACTCTTCGTTGTCCCCTTCTGAACTACCCTGGCATCTGAGCTAACCCCATGTAAACACCTGCTTGTCAGTAAGTAGTCGGACAGTGAACGGGTTATTTCGTACGAATATATTTTTGGTTATTGATTTTTATCTATACTGAGTGATGTTTTTTTCTTCTTCTTGGTTAAAGTTGTGAAATTGGAAATGTATAATTAAAATGTGGTAAGAAGGGGGCACTTTTAGATTTTATGGAATTTCACCGCGACCATGTTTGCTTGTGTGACACCACAAAGCCTAGTTATAATTAACAATCAAATGCCTAATCATGGTGCTCTTGAAAATATCGCCAGCGAAATGAATATTAAAGATTTCACGCATGCCGGACCTTTATATTATTATTTTTATTGGCACCGCGTCTTACTACCCGTTCGGGTTATACGCACCCTAAGCTTTATACCCCTATTTTTTAGGACACTTGTTTTTTGGATAAAAGGAAACGCGGCCACTAAAAGGATTCATCCTTTTTCCACGATGGCATAACTAACCGTTACTGATAAGGAGGGAAAAAAACACTTTGGTGTGTAGGCACCTATTCGCTCCGAGTCTGGGGAAGTAGACTAGCCAGGCCTGTTCTACAAGTATTATTATAAGTATTATTATTATTGGCACCGTGTCTTACTATCTGTTCGGATTATACGCACTTACGCTAATGTGAGATTAAATGGAGGATCTACAGTTTAACGTGGGACCCGAACCACGGTGGAGGCCTGGCATTCCACACAATCAACTGTACAAGTAACTAACCCATATATTATACCAATGTAAACCTTGCACAAGGCGTCAAGCTTGTTACAGAATGAATTATTGGTGGAGGGTAGGTCAAGATTTGAATCTAGGCCGTATAAAATGGGAATGTTTTTTTGAGTGTAAGATTCATCCCTATGCTTTTCCACTCCTCGCCATTGCGAATACATATAATGCAAACGAGACTTCTCACCTACAACCGCTTGGAATGAGTCGTCAATAACGTTAAACGTACTTTGTCTGAAAATATCTATCACGATTTTCGATTCCGAAAACAAAATATCTCGTTTAATTTTAAGAGAAACTAAACTATGTTTTTGTGTGTTCGTGGGATACGCACCGACTTGCTCTCTCCAAGCAAGAGTTCTGTTTGTCCAGTCTCTTCAGTGGCCCTGACCACTACCTTCGTCACACCATAGCTATTATGACGGCGCGGCATCTAACCAACACCAAACAAGATGAACAAACAAGAGCGTCTGACAAGAATAGTGACATTGAGTCTCGTCTAGAATGTACACTCGACCGCAAAAACCGTGGGAAAACGTAGTTTACCTGTAGCGATCGGAAAACGTTACATTCTAGCCGTGACGGTAGGAAAACATTATACTTTATCCCGCGGCGGTAGGAAAATGTTACATTCTACCCGCGACTTAAGGAAAACGTTACATTATACCCACCCGCCTCGGTGGCGTAGTTGGCTAACGTGCTTGTCGTGTTGAGCTTGACTGCTGAGGACGGTGAAATTGAGGTTCGAATCTCGGTCGGGTGAACTGGGGGTGGTTTTTCCTAAAAGGGTTTCCACTCTCCCTCCACGCAAATGCGGGTTCATTTCCTCTAATTCAACCTTCCCAATTCCTAATCCATTAGCGTAATTATTACTTAAAAGCGTATAACTCGAACGGGTAGTAAGACACGGTGCTAAATATTATTATTATTATTATTATTATTATTATTATTACATTATACCCGCGAAGTTGGGAAAACGTTACATTACACCCGTGACGATGGGGAAAACGTTACATTATACTTGCGACGATGGGAAAACGTTACATTATACCCGCGACGATGGGAAAACGTTACATTATACCCGCGACGATGGGAAAACGTTACATTATACCCGCGACGATGGGAAAACGTTACAATATACCCGCGACGGCAGGAAAACGTTACATTATACCCGCGACGATGGGAAAACGTTAAATTTTACTCGCACCAACCTTATCCGCTCTTGTGTGTCAGTAACGGTGAGGTCAAGTTTTGAATTCTGGTCGGATGTGCTGAGAGGTTGGTTTTTTCCTCCACACAAATTCGGGTAGTTTCTCTCTTGAGTTCTACTTTCCTTACCCCGCCCTACCCCATTGGTGTATAATATGTCGAAATCCTTGGAGGGTTGTATAACGGGGTTCACAAACTGGAGGGTTGTACAACGGGGTTCAAAAACATAAAAACAATGTAAACCATTACATTAAGTTGGATTTTTCTGACTCCTGAAATATTTTGACTTGATTGCTAAACTATGTAATATGTTTATCTTAGACGATTTTGCGTCATTTATTGCGTTATAAAACACATGTTTAATTGTTAGATAATCTAAATGAACCAATGCACGTCATATTTGATATTATGGAGACTACACATTTATAGTCCTAGTCTTTTTCTTTTAGGCCTACGTGTCTTACTCATCAATAACGAAAATACTTTTTTTTTTCAGTTCGGACTAGATGTACTTTAATTACTCTAATGAATTAGGATTCGTAGGATAGAATTAAGAGAAAATGTACCAATATATACGTGGAGAGAGATTGGGAAACCATTTAGAAGAATAATCCACCCATATTATACCAGCTCGAGATTCGAACCCAGACTTCCCCGTAACCGGCAAACCAGGCTAGATGAGCCGGACACTAAATCTTCATGCTCATCGATGAGGGAATATAAGTTACTAACTAAGCAAAGGACACAGGATAAAGGAAATAAACATACTGTTTTAATGCACTAGGTATTGACTAAAACAAAGTTAAAATTTTTTTTTTTATAAAACCACCTTCAGTCCACTTAGTTGAGATTCGAACCCCGGTCTCGTGAGTCATGCTCGAGCTCTCTACCATGAACAAGGTGATGAAGCGATGGATGACCCAAGAGCTTGGAGGACTAACTGGAGGTGGAAGTGAAGGCTGTACCAACATGTGCCAGTGACCTCTTTTTGTCTTTTTGTCCCCCATAGTCTTCCATTGGACGGATAGTGAGAAAGGATTTTTTTGTTAATCGTTAATAGTTTTAAAGAGGGATTCAGGTAGAAAGAGCCTTTTAAAAAATAACAAGCACAACTTTTTGCGATCAACATTGATAACATGTTACTTTATTATTAGTTTTATTTTATAGGTATTTGTATTATCTATCAATCATATCACGTGACACTACATATGAATATATATACTTTTAAATGTTTGACTATTGTTAGTGGCAAAAAAAAAGAGTTCCTTCTCATTAGAACCCATTGTAGTAGCTAAATTGTAGGAACCCGTGGCGTAGCGTGGCTTCAGGTTCACAATAGGTTGGATTGCCTACGACGTGGAGGACAAGGTTCGAATCTTGACCAGGGAGTGGGATTTTACCACATGTGATTTATCACTGCGATTTTCCCATTTACTCTTCACAGCAACGCGAATACATGTCTTATAAACCCCCTCCCCAATACAACACCTTAGATTCAGGTGCTAAAGGTGCAGCCTTTCTGAAGGTTAAAATCCTCACACTGAGACTAATTTTTTGTGGGAATGGCAGCTCAATACGCTTCAAAAACCTCAACAAGAATTCTAAAATACTCTTTAATTCTCTGTTGTGATTTTAACAACAAATGAATGCATTTGCTTATGGAAGGTTAGATCTACCACCTAATTTTCTTAGTAAAAGTCTTGTATGACATCTAGAAAAGTTACTCTATCCACTTTCACAAATGCTTACGTCAAGTTGAGAGATCTGAAGTGGTCACATAAACTATCATTATTAACTACAAAAAATGTGTTTGTATTTTATAAAAGCTATAACCCATTCTCTTAATCTTCACAGAATTAAGACAGTTTGCCTAAAAGTCTGAAAATAAGCTAATTTTACATTTACACAACTGTTTATTTGTTAACCTGTTCAACTCAAATTATAAACAGTTTATGGCGTAGACTATATAGAGGACCTAATTCGCTGGTATTTCAACTTAATTTTGCCGTGAATTATATTTTAAAATAATAAACTGATTTTAAAAAAAATACCTTCAGACAGCGTTTCAACGCTCTATGAGACGGCCTTTACGTTGAAAGTAATAATACAAAAATTATTGAAATATTGTGGTTTTATAAACTTCTATTATATCTCCAACTGTTTTGTGTTCGCGATTGTATAGTGGGCAGCAGATGAGTCTACGTATTGTGTACATCTGCTGTCCACGAATAGGTTTTGTGTGGTGATTATGCGAGTCAAATTATTCACAAGAGACTGTGAGTCATGCTGGGAAAGTTTCCGCCTTAGGCACTATAGCGAGGTCGCTACTTTTAAACTTTAATTTGCATTCATTTTTAAAGATGATTTCGTTTGTATACATTTTAGTTTGACAACTTAAATTTATGGACGAACATATTAAATTAATCGATTATATCAAAGTTTTAATCAAATGCCTAGTTAATTTTGGTGTGTCATGTCTTACTAACCATTCGGACTATCGGCGTTAAATGCCACAGTGGTGTAGCAAGGGCTTGACAGGGATAAGGTGCATTTTCTAAGAGATCCGGCGCCACTGAGGTACCTTAAATCTACAAATTTGTTATTTTAATGCAAGAGAATAGAATAAACTTATATTGTTTAACGTGAATATTTCTCCGTTAAGGTGGGAAGGAAGGGGACGCGAGAAAATGCAAGTGTTTTTGCAGTTTTTACAGTAAAACTTTTTTTTTC
>CABEEJ010000204.1:15277-65351 GCA_901482245.1 Timema douglasi
TTTTTTTTTTTTTTTTTCAAAATAAATCCAATATTGTAACAGTACAAACATAGTGCTTAATTTTCTTCACATGGGGACCTCAAAATTACTTGACAATCTATCAAGGGTGTTCTAGAATTTAATGACAACTTTTTCTCTTTCATTTAAATAGTTTGTTATATAATGCCGCTATATTGTTGACAGATATTCAGGAACTTTTTATATCAACTTGGGAACAAAATTAAACTATATGTTTGTACTGAAGCAATATTTTACTTATTTTTGATCAAAAACACTGGCCTTTTCTCTTGTCCATTCCATCGTACTTTAAGAGTGCGTTGGCATCATAATACTGTATAAGCATCAGGAACTCGAAAGTTCATTGCCGCACTTAGAAAAGTACGCCAACTAACCCGAACTCTATACAGTATTTTCGGAAACTCATACCCCAAACTGCACATATTGATTGTTTGAACCGAAAGTAATAAAAACCCCTATACACTTACATCCGGAAACCTAAGCTAAAACCATTAATTTGTATTCAAAGTTTCGGCGTATAGAGTCAGGAGAGCTAAGGTGTTCAAGCCTGTGTGTACAACAGGTTGTATAGGAGCTAGGCGCGCTGCACTGCACATGGAATAATGGCAAGCACTTTTTGTGATGTAAGACCGTTAATGATAACCCTCAGAACGTGTTTTCTTTTTTTAGGTGGACTGGCGTGTTGTTTATTATTAATTATGGTATGTTCTGTTGCTTTGCTCAAAGATGTCGAGGTGTGTAATGTCGCGCGCCTAACTCCTATGATCCTATCCTCCTTGTACCCAGACTCTTTCAGGTCCATTCTAATGCTATCCTCGCAATTTAGACTAGGCATTAGATTTGACATTCAATACCATGAACACGATTCTAGTTTCTTGGAGTGCCAAAATTGTATTATAATTATTATAATCGACCTAACGTTTCTCGGCGTGCCATCTTCGTAAACACTTATGGAAAATCGAGAACCATCTTGCCACCGGCGCAATTTGCCATTCACCAATATCCAATCACTAATTATTTTAGGACTGCACCACTGGTTATAAACTCCTTTGTAACTACTCCAATTTATTTACAATTATCCAGTATATTATTTTTTATCGAGATATTTAACTAGTACTTTCTATAACTTACCGCTGAAAATCTATACCTGTTTAGACCTAAATTTACCAATTATTATAGAATTCTGGCTGTTTCAAGAATCTACCCTAAACCTCTAGCTATTCAGCGTTACTGACCGGACCAGACTGTCAGACATATCTTACTTTATTCTAATTTTATTTGTTTGGTTGTCCTAAATATAACTTACACAGAGATCGTCTATGTGGTCTAGTGGACGTCGTTCCTGGCTACACATCAGGAGATCTCAGATTCGATTCCCGACGCTTCCAGATTTTGTGTGGAGCAGTGGATCTATAATTAGATCACCTCGACCGCGTGAGGGCAAATGAGGATCTACTTGAAGATAGAAATAGCGGATCCGATCTATAAAAGTGAGATTAATGGCCGGAGGGTTTGTTGGGCCGACCACCCTATAACTGCAGAAGTTGGCACTATTTTCGACAACAGACGGTGACAGCTCGGTTGGTTTGACTCAATTACTCATATTATAATAGATATTCCTTCGCACTGGTTAGGAACGTGGTAAAAGGTGGCTGTCTCGTTTAGTCTGGTTTGCCGATGATGATGATGAGATTCAAATCCAGGCAGGGAGGGACAAAGTTTTTTTTCCTAAATGGTTTCACACACTTACCCCATTTGTATAAATATACAAATAGCCCAGATGGGTTGTAAGTATAGCATAGAAATGTAAAATAGTAAATATAATCGAATATTCATAGGAAGGACCTTTAGGACAATACATTTTTTCTCTCTGCAAACAAAGATAACATTTTTATTCGTGTTGTTTTATATTAATTATTGATAATATCTATCAAAAGTGACAGCTTTAGACCACATGTCTTGACGTATGAAGAGGTGAAAGTAGATTTAATAGCGTTTATATCCATCAGACAAGGCCCTTACAATAGAAATCGAAGTCTACTTAGGCTCAAAGGTTCTGCCTTGTAGGTTTATATGCAGTGGCCTAGGTTAAGTTAGCTTGTTAAACGTATACTGATGTAATTAGTTTGTTGGCATGTATAGGTTATGTAAATATCCCAATTTAAACCATCCATCCCCTCCTATAATCCGTTATGCTACATCGCTCCTTCAAGAGGCCTAACAAGACGGCGTTGAGGGGGGGTGGGGGTGGAATGGGTGTATGTGGAACAAACTCTAGCAAGAGTTGTCAACTGACTGCCCCCCACCTTCCCCAAACACTCATGTGTGGGAATCTGATATACACGACCGAGAGGGCGGATGTCGAGGAATGGGGGGCCGGGGCGGAGGAAGTCCCGTATGGGTTACCTGGGGGCTTCTTCAATATCCGGTCCCCCTCGAGAGGGAGATACGTGGAGGACTGCTGGCCTCACGGGTAGTATGCCTCCGTTGGAAACTGATACCTGCTTGGTTGAGCTCGCGGGTATTGTGCCTCAATATGAGACTGTAGGATGGAATCAATACCCCCTCCCTTCCCTTTTACGTGCTCTACTGCATTTTAACTGGCCAAATGAATTTTGATGATTTATAGGAACTGTAACAATTTCTATTTAAAGGAAGTATGGATAACAAACTTAATAGTTTGAAAATACTATTCGTAATCCAGCCGTTTGGGATCAACCCCCAACCTATTAAGTTACAAATCACACCCACATGGGGTGCCTACCATACCGTTAAAATGCACCACAGGCGTTCAGAAATTCTGTATTATTTTATCTAAAAAAATTATATAGTTCTGAATAATATGAAATTTCATGAGAAACATTTTTAAATAAAATAAAGTCCACGAATCCCATCCCATGACAAATATGCAAGAACTGTTGAGATTACGATGTGTCGAAAATTAAACTATTATTATTATTATTATTATTATTAGCACCGCGTCTTACTACCCGTTCGGGTTGTACGCACTTACGCTAATGTGTAATGGTAGGGTGATTGTGAGATGAAATGGAGGACCTACAGTTTAACGTGGAATCCGAACCACGGTGGAGGCCTGGCATTCCTCACATTCACAAGATGTCTTGTCAGAGGTGAAGGAAGGGTTTGGTAATCAGATAAATCTGTGCCGGGACCGAGAATTGAACCCCGGCCGCCAGCATAAGTCTGACACCTTACCCCTAGACCGCCAGGTCACCAAAAATTAAACTAAAACATATCTAAGAATCAAATAGCCGAATCTATTATGTATGCATTTAGTGAGGGATCACTCCACACAGATATATTCAGAAAATTTAAAAATGACACCTAGACACAGGACAGGTCCCGGGTTCATTTCCGGTGTCCAGGTGTCATTTTTTAATTTTCAGAATATTAAACATATCTACTGAAGGAATATTTGATATATTTTGTGCCAACATTTTTATTTTTGTTACAGAAACTTAAAGATATTTCCATTAGCTCGTGTCTCCCTCCATGCCTAAGATTTCTACCTTGCACAATCCCTCACCGTTCGGCGTTTAGAAAGGGAAATAATTTTGTTTTTGGGCTTCATATCTTGATGGGAAAATGATGTTGTTCCATTTCTCTCGCAAACTCATCCGACCATCGTATTTCCTCGCGTTTAGCTTGGTTCCCTTCCAGTGTTCCGACGAGCAGTTTCTGTTCCAACCGAACGCCTCTTCTTATTATTGGACCGTACTCTGTCCGGCACTTGTTGGGACCGTTTTGGACAAATATCCCGAGTTCTAGTTACACTACTCGCTAGTGACTGCGAAATATCCATTGAACACGTTGTCTAGAGATGTTAAAATAGAAACACTCCACAGTAGAAGTTGGCGAATGGCTACATAATATTAATTTAATAATCCCTATTAACCGCTTTGGTGGCCACGTGACTCTCTCAATAGATTAGACTGCCGATGACGAGGACATCTGAGTTTTTGTCTCTTTTGTATGTACTGAGGTTGGTTTTTCCAGAAATGGTGTTTCACTCTACCTACACCCAAATTTGAGTACACTTACTCTAAATTCAACCTTCCCCACTCATAAAACACTAGTGTAATTTGTACATAGGCCTATAACCCAAACGGGTGGTAGGACGGGGTTCTAAAAATAAATAAATTTGATTAAGTAACTAACCAACTGTCAGATAAGGTTCTTCACATGAAATTTAAACTTCTCTACGTATGACCCGCGGAGTAAGACGGTCTCTTAACAGTTATCCAAATAACAATTAGCTATTGTAAAAATGTTACTGACGAGTGTTATGAAACTACGAGTTGTTGAATAAAAGAATAAACTAGAGCAGTTTATACAACAACAACAATTTATTAACATGGACTTACCAGCGCAAGTGTCGATGAGCCCGCGACCCCCAGGAAGTCCAGCAGTCTCGTAGAGTGTTAATTGTCTCGTCAACTCGGGGCGATAATTGGCTGATGGAACTACCGGGCCAGCTCATCAGGTGGATCTGTTTAGGAGCGACCTTCTTCGGTGCGCACGTGGTCTTAATGTCAAGCACATTAGGTCTGGTCCCGGTTACGGGTAGGTCAGGGTTTAAATCCTTGTTTGTTGCACTGAGAATGGGACGCTAAATACTTTAGAGCATTCGATTACCGATTATGTGGATTTTTTTAGCACCGCGTCTTACTACCTGTTCAGGTTATATGCCAATGTACTAAGCTAATGGGTTAGATGTAGGTGTAATTTTTAGGAGGTGCACCCACATTTGCGTTTAGAGAGCGAGTGGGGAAACCATTTAGGGAAACCCCTCTCAGTGCACTCAAGTGAGATTGAACCCCAATATTTAGTCCTCGGAATTATAGTCTAACACGAGACAGCGCGTTAGTCCGTGCGGCCACCGAGGCTGGTATGTGGATTATTCAAAGTTAGAATGGTTGTTTTACGATATTGGGATTTTGACTATACACTTAGCTGCTTCATATCATGCCAATGTTAAAACATTGTGTGTTTCTTTCGCTACGTCTTACTACTCGACGGGGCTATACGCAAATTTATAGTTTGGGATGGATATATAAAAGGTAAGATTCTTGAGGAAGTGTACGCGCATTTGCATGGAGAAAACTTGAGAAATAATTGGAACTAACTTAAGAGAACCGTATGCACACCCAACAGGAACTCAGGCCCCGACCTTTTAGTCACCATAAAACTAGGATAGACGAAACTAACGCCTTTTCCCACATGCTCAAGCTACACATATCATTAAAAAGTACTCTAATATATAGTTAAATAAATATATATAGATCTATATTATAATTATATAAATAAAACACTATTGGTGGGCACGTGGACTTAATGTCAGGCTCATTATTATGTTTTTCCGGGGATAGGCAATCTTGAAGGCAGGAACTGAAGACATATTTTCAAAAAGGTTTCTGCGTCTCCCTTCACATAAATGCGGGTACATTCCTAATTAATCCTACCATCTTAATCCTTACCCTACTAAAGTGGTTATAACGCGTATTGTTCGGATGGGTAGTAAGCATATATATACAAACTTTTTCTTTCAAAACCAACAATCACCAAGAATATTAATGCATATTAATTATATTTTTATATGAGTATTACTATCGCATTGGCTAAGTATATTCTTTATTATTTTATTGAAACTGTTTTATTCAGGGTTTCACTAACCATTCAAATTGCCATGTTATATATTAATTATTCTAACTTGAAGTTAGTAATTTAGAGGAAATGTGCATGCATCTGCGTGAAGGCAAAGTTGCAAACAATTTCGTAAAACACTCGTATTCTGTAGTAAAAAAAACGCGTCTTATTAACCGTTCGGGTTATACGACTACTACGCTAATGGGTAAGGGATGAGATATATGTAATTTGAGGAAGTGCACACGACCGGGATTAAACTCCGATATCTCCGTACTTGGCAGTTAAGTTTAACACGAGAGTAGTGCTAGACCGTGGGACTGCGGACACACACACATAATCTAAAGTTTGTTACCGTTTGATTTGTTTTGCAATTCCGCGAAATAATCTTTTGCCAGCTGTGTGTGGCTGTTTTCTTTTATTAATAATTTCTCGTCGGTTGCTTTGAACAAGAAAATTCCCCTTATTTCCCATACAATGCGAACAAACCCCAATGTATAAAATTACTACTAACGCCCTGAAGTAATGCAGGGGGAGGAAGGGACAGCATGGATGTAGAGAACAAACTACTACAATAGACTTGATGATATTTGCTATAAGACAGCTGATAGAAAGAAGGTATGAATTTGGGAAATGCCTGGTAATAATAGTATTTACAGTAGCCCCATGGCTTCTTTGGTGCTGACTGACAGCTCACAGCTGACTTCTGACAGTCAACATTTAGGTATATACCTAAAATTTGATCGTCAGAAGTGACAACTGCTAAACACATGTTTTTGCAGATCATATGACTCGGCGTAGGAATACATAATTTGGTCTGGTAACTTTTCAAAGCTGTCAGTCAGCACCAAATAAGCCATGGGGCTACTTTATGAATGGGGAGATGCATATGATAGTGTGAATAAAAATAAAGTGTGAAAAGTGATTGGGGAGGCTGAAGTGAAAAGAAGAGTTGTAATGAGGCTCGTATGAGGATAACACCAATTGTATTAAGACGTAGGGGTTCGAAATTAAAAAAATAGTGAAACAAGGGAGTGCCTTCTCACAACTATTTGTAATGATAATAGAAATGGTCATGAATAAAGTGGCAAGAAAACTCGAGGAAGAAAGAATGAAAGTCATAATATTTTCTGATGACTTAATGGTGTGAGGGTAGAAGAAGGAAGTGAAAGAGTGAATACAATTTAGCATGGCGAAGAGTGAAGTGATGTTAATGACAAGGAAGAGGATAAGGCTTAGTAAAGCTATTAAGTTGGGTGGAGTAGAGCTGAGTAACGTACCCAACGTAAAATATCTTGGAAGCGTGGTTGAGGCGAAAGGTGGAAGTAGGGAGGATATAATGAGAAGAGGACAGCAGGGAGAGTTGTTGTATAGGTGTAGAAGAGAAGTGCCCTTGAAGTGTAAGCAAGTTTTGTCCAATGTCACACATGCAGCCTAAGCATGTAATGTAAGCGATCCTATGAAAGTGGAGGCAATGAGAATTAATTTTGTGAGGATCATGTTAGCTTTCACGAGGAGGAACAAGATGAGGAATAAAATCCGGGATAGAGTGGGAGTAGGAATACACGAGAAGGCAAGACTGAGATGGTATGGGCATGTAATGAGGATGGAAAAGGAGAGGATACATAAAAGAAAATCATGGAAATGAAGTAGTATTTAGGAAAATACCGCAAGGGAGGCCAAAAAGAATCGCGAGGAGTAGATAACAAAAATTGTGCAAGTGAGGGGATAAGAATGGACGCAATTAAAGGGGGAAGGATAGAGGAAGAAGATGCATTTTTCTTAACTGACACGGCAACAGGCTGGGAACAGTTGATGATGGTGATGATGATGATGATGATGATGATGATGATGAATCGAGCAAAAAGTGTCATAGTTTTAGTTTGGGATCTTGGTGAATAATTTCAGGTATGGAGATTATTAATTAAATCACCTGAATATATTTCACTCATTCTTTCTCTTTGCCCTCCTTATTTACACTTAGTGAGAATGTATTAGCTCGAAAGTATGAATACAATCTTGATAAATAATTTACATGAAAAATACCTACTGGAAAGTATTTTTATCAGCGATTTCAAACTGACCCGATGAAATAATTTCCTTGGGGTATAATTTCCTAGGAATCGTAAAAATACATATTCTAATTTTGTTCTAGGGTATATTTCTATTGCATTTAACAGTTGTATTTGTGATTATAATGAATGTTTTCCGTTCTATACGTAATTTGTTATGTAATTTTAACAAAATGCCTCATCACGAAACAGTATTTACACTCGGGTATATAATTTTACATAATGTTACTCTTAGATGTACACTTTGAAGGTCATGTACATTTGAATAGACACAACATGATATATTTGTACTTTCCTGATTTCGTAAATATATGATTTCTAATCTATATTAATAAAACGAAGAGTTTATATGTCCATCTGTCTTCACCGTTGCGCGGTATATATCGCATGCACAGATCTGAAATTTAAAAATTAGTAACCCATATGCACCACGAAGCAGGAATTTTAAAATATAGATTTAATTTTTTTAAATTTATTAGAAACTTGGTTGGAAAAAATAAAATTAAGATTTATTTTTTCTGTTTGTTTGAAGCAATAATGTGTACCTCTGCTAGCTATTTATAAATAATGTAAGAAATATAACACTTGACAAAGTTCAAATGTAAATGTACCATCGTGTATTTTTTACTTAAGCGCAAACCTAAGTTTGAAATTCTATTTGTTACTTTTTAATAAAAAATAAGAGTGAGCCTAATTTTGAAGTTCTATTTGTACTTTTTTAATTAAAAATAGTTCATCATATAGAAATAATTGTACTAAGATTGATTAACATACTTTTATGAGCCCCCAACGTCGAAATGGTAATTTTTGGCATGACATCTTTCTAAGTAATGAACTGGACTTGCTAAAGTAAACATCTGTCAATGTTATCTAAATGAGACGTTTATATTGTACCTTGGTGCATTATAGATTTGGTCGCATTCACTTAGCAACTAAAGGTACTTTACCTAAAGCAATTAGCACACAAATAAATCTGTTAAAAATGGTTTTCTTCGTTTTGGTAAATATTATTCATTTATGAAGGCCACGGTACAAAGATATATTATTTTCATCTTGTAACACGCACTACTTTAATGCATAAGCATTTCTGCAAATTTCTCTTCAATTTAATACTCATAAATGTGCCTTGGAAGATTATGTACATCTACAGTCAGGGTACAGTAGTAATAGTTATATAGTTCAAATGTTCATAAAAATAGCCGTATCAAATCCAAAGTATGTTTTGTCTTCATTCTTGACACTTGTTTTCTCCAAGCCCATGACCAACTTAAACACCTCATTTGCTGATATTAAAACATATTCGAACATAATGTGTGTGCTACTTTTTACGTAGTTTTTCTTTAAATAAAGAAAAAAATGTAGCCTACAGCCTATGTTGAATTTTAAGAAAAAACATTCCAATGACTACACTGTTTAAATGCCAAGCTCAGTTATTCTGGTGATTACGGAGAGGTAGGGATTCGAATCCTGAATAGTGCTCTTAGGATTTTCTCTAAATGAGTTTCCACTCTCTATCCACAGAGATGCAGTTATATTATTTCTTCAAAATTCTACCTTTCTCACCTCAATCACATTAGGGTAGTTAAAATAATCATCCTAATATATTACACCCCTCGAATTACCAAAAAGTGTCACTCTCCTATTAGACTGGGCTGTTTATAACGGGGAGATCGGGGCTTGAATCCCGGTCGGATCTGCTGAACGTGGTTTTTTTCCTAAGTGGTTTCCCATTACTTCCACGCAAATGCAGGTAGATTCCCTCTAAAATGCTTCCTTCCATACCCATTAAAGTGATGGTCACGTATGAGTATAACCTGAACAGGTGATAAGAAGCGGTGGTAAAACAACATAATATCTGCCTATTAACAAAAGGGATGGGGGGAGGGTGCATCGTCTGGAAATATCTCACAAAAACTTTGAAAATAAAATTTAAAAAATCCACGTTGTCCGCGTAATTAGACAGAGGAGCGAATGACCCTTGCCAAGGTCACAGATATGTGATTAACTCTGTAACGATTATATTATATACATCCTGATTTGATAAATTAATCAAGATAATAAGATCTAATCCAACTTTTGCATCCCTTTTGATCAATCAATAAAGATAACCAGACCTAATCCAAATTCAATCCTAATTCAAAAGTTACGTAACTTACACTATACTTCGCATTAAATATCTAGGTGATGCAACACCCTTCTGCCCCTCTGTATCGGCCACCCAAGCATTAAAGACAAGGGAGGAGAGACTAGGGATGATTGCATTACGATATTCTAATGTTCTAGAAGCAAAGTCTTGGTAAACAATCCTGTTGGGAAACAGAGATGAGGACACTCGCGTAAAACTCACCGAGCAGTTAGGACCTTAATTAGTAGAGAGAAACCATATACACACACACACACACACACACACATGCATGTTTTATCACTTCTTAGAGAAGTGGGATGATTAAAATGTGATTGGATCAAGATTGGTCCAATCTAATGACCGGCATGGAATAAGTATGGTCCCGACTCAGCTTCCCTGATATATATCAGTGAATCTGAGTCTGGGCCAATCACGCCCCAGATGGTGAATGGAAATGTATCCAATTCAGACCAAATCCCAAGAATATAAAATCCTACCAACCTCTCGATAACAAATTCTGTATAATAACTAGTGCACAAAATTAAATTTATTGGCATATATTTTTTAATTCTTTGATCTGGCGGCCGGGGTTCAATCCCAGGTCCCGGCAAAGGTTTATCTGATTACCAAACCCTTCCTTCACCTCTGACAAGACATCTTGTGAATGTGGGGAATGCCAGGCCTCCACCGTGGTTCGGATTCCACGTTAAACTGTAGGTCCTCCATTTCATCTCACAATCACCCTACCATTATACATTAGCGTAAGTGCGTATAACCCGAACGGGTAGTAAGACGNTTCCACGTTAAACTGTAGGTCCTCCATTTCATCTCACAATCACCCTACCATTATACATTAGCGTAAGTGCGTATAACCCGAACGGGTAGTAAGACGCGGTGCTAATAATAATAATAATAATAATAATAATAATAATAATTCTTTGATACTTACATTCTTTTCTAGTAAAATTAAGGTGGTAGTGTAGGGGACTTGAGAAAATGTCAGTGTTTTTGATGTTTTTATAGCAACATTTTTTAGCAAAAATAAATCAAATATTGTTTAAGTAGACACATAGTTTAACGTTCTTCCCATGGTGATATCAACAGTTCTTTAATATCCTTGAATATCTGTCGTAAGCATATGATGAGAAACTTTTTAAATGAATATAAAAAGCTGTCATTAAATTCTAGGACACCCTTGACAGATATTCAACAACTGTTGATCTCATCCGGTCAAGAAAATTAAACTCTAATGCTTCTAATGTGTGTGTTTTGACCAAAAACATCGTTCTGGTATAAAAACTGCAGACACACTGCTTTATTTTCGCGTCTCTTATATATACTCCAACCGTAACAATGATGTCGCAGTCGTGTCGCATGATGATTTAGTTATGCAACATCGCTAAAGTAAAATGCTATAATTTAAGTGTTGATTGAAAAAAATGTTTATCCACGTTAGATTTAACTTAATTTGGATTTAAACACACCATAATTAACTTAAATCACAAGTGCTTATTTTAGCGCATACTATTTTTTTTAAATACCTTTTTGCATCATGTTAACAGTCTACTAACAGTTTAATATATCTACTTTTAATTACTTTAATGATGAACCAAAAAATTATAACTTAAGCCGCATTTGCTCGAGGGAGACTGACAAACTATTTAAGAAAATACAACTCTTGAGTACACCCAGGTAGGGTTCGAACGCTGACCTTTCCTTCCCCGAAAAGTCAGGTTAGACGAGCTTGAAATTTAGTTCGCGTGCCCACGAATGTTGGGGGAGAGGGAAGGATTTGTTTAAAAAGCTGTACACATTTATTTCTCGAGCTTCTAGAAATTTCTCAACATGTGTATAGTTATTATTTTTTGATCAGTTCGCCTAACAATGAATAAGATACGCCTCATCGGTTCAGCCCTTCCCCGATCCCCAAGAAAAGGAAACATCTCTTGAAACCCGTGTGTGAGACTCGGAAATTCTGTTGACACGTGAGTGCTCCCAGCCTCTTTCAGAACCATATGTGGCGGTAACTTATTGAAAGCGCTTCTCTCGATTGTTCGCTGCAGCTGCGTCCCAAAGTGCAGCGGCCATCTGATCACCGGAAGCACATGGACCCTGGGCGTGTGAGATATGCCTCTGACGTGTCGCTCACCTTGACATTCGTCTTCTCCGGCAACTCTCACATCTGCTGACCTTGGGAAACATAAGGACATGGGTTCATGGGGGTGGTGGGCTCTCCATTTACTTTGTAAAGGTAGCAGGCTTAGATCTGTCAGTTTTAGGGTAGTTTTTCGTTAAAGTATTTGGGATACTAACGCGCACTTTCCAAGACAGGCGTGTGTTTAATTTCGTCATTAGTACGTTTAACACTAAGTTTATTACTATCACCACGTCTTACTACCTGATCATGCTATACACATATATAATAATTACTCTAATGGATCAGGGATGAGGCAGCATTTTAGAGGTAATCTACCCGCATATGCATAGGAGGAAAGTGAGAAACCATTTAGGAAAAACAACTCTCGGTAGACCTGACCGGGACTCGAACCCGGATGTCCCCCTTTTCAGCTGGCCAGTCTAACGCGAAAGTAACGCTTTAGGTCATTCGGCCACTGAAGTGGATACTAAGTTTATCAACGGTCTAATGTAAGGATGAGGCAATTTTAAGGAAGTGCACTAGAATAGAAACCATCCGTCAAAAGGGAAACCACGCAGTACATACCTTTTCACATGACTACATAAAAGTATAGGGTCTTTGGATAGTAGTTGATGAAAATGTAAGAAAATTAAAAATTTATCAGCTTTATTTTGTATCAAAAATAAAACCTAGTGTTTTTTTCTCTAGCTTTTCCAATTTAGTAAAATTAGTATTTTTATTACTTTGTATTCTACCGCCAAAACTTTATGCTATCCACCCCAATACACCAATCATAGCGTATAGATGAGTGCGCGCGTGCACACACACACACCCACACATACATATATATATTAGACATCTTCTTGAATGAAACTATACCCCACCTACGGTAGAAGTGCAGGTAAGTGACAGTTAACAGAAGGTAATATATTGCAAATATAGGCTAAAGTAGATAATGTCATCCTTTTCGGAAATAATTTTTTTTTAATACTCTAGGCCTATTATCAATAATTATTTCCAGATAGGTTGAAATTAGTGACTTTGTCATTGTTTACAATGAATAATAACCTCATGCTACCAGTCACCCACCACCTCTACTACCGTAGATCGGGTATAGGTCACACGCGTGACGTGATATCGGCCTTGCTAGACATTATAAGCGATATTGGCTTATATAATTTTAGTAGCTACCCTGAAATGTCAAGTTCTTTGAAATGGTGACTCTGTCCTGAGAAGCGATCCCCAAATAAGGAAAACTGTTTTTCGGTCGGTTCTTCAGTATCTCTCAATCCTCACTCAGGGACATTGAGGTTGGGCTGAGTGACACACCGGAGACGTCTAAACCAACTAGTTCCAGATCTATGTATGTTAGAGGAACAAAGAAGTATAAATGGTTTCAAGCTTTCGCAGCTGGAAGCAGTTTAACGCCCGTTTTACTGCTCACACCCTTCTCCCAACACGTGGTTCGAATACATCACAATAAATAACAGTTTCTCCCACCCCACCCCACCATTCTATGACCATAAATATCTCGCGAGTTGATTTGCTTCTTACTCAGAGGGTAACTGAATTATTCGCATAACTTTCCAGCTTGACGAACTGAAGATGTGTTTTTCTTTACAATACTTGATACAAAGGATATTAAATAATCGATATAATGCTTAGGGATGAAGACCGAAGAGGATAAATGAGAGGAAATGCACTCGTGTAGATTGCGGTGGTAACACCACAGTTATAGTACAATTATAATGAAGAAAGTGGACACCGGACGATTAGTAAGACGTGATGAAAAAACAGAGATATATATATTTTTTAGACACCAAGCTAAATAAATTATCATTGTTTCAATTATCACTTAAAGTTAGTGTTATGGTTATTACTCACTAAAATTTCTAACCTACGCAATTACGACGAGAGGCGAATTTTAAGAAAACGTATTGGTATTTACCTGGATGTATAATGGACTTCATATTGTGAGATACCCTCCCCCATTTCACACAGAAGTTGAACCTGAGGTTCATTCAAAGCAAGATAACGCGTTTACACTCGCTTACTATTACAGCACACATATGTAGTGTTTCTTTCTAAGAAGGCGAGAGCAGAGGTTGCACTCAGAGAGACGAACGTTAGCATCTGAGCTGGGTGTAACTTATGCCACGTCGTGCACGCCAGCAGTTTGATTCTGCTTGTAAGAAACTTTATTGGCAGTTATAAAAGTTGCTAGGACAGTTTAAACGTCGTATGCATGCACGTTAAATCATATGATCTGAAGTTATCACTTTGATAAACAGTATCAATACCTACTTATAAAATAGCACTAATAATAAAGTAATGTTGATCGCAAAAAAAAAAAAGTGTTACCTACCAAAATCGTACACAATTTTGCGATACCCTCGTGATTAGTTCTATTTAAATCTTGCCGAGGATTATGCCACGTGTGTAAGCCATGCCAAGGAATGGAACCCGGGTCCTATGAGATGACTCTTCCATTGGAGCGATGACCCTTTTTGTAAAAACCGCGCAAGTTTGGTGGGTGGGCCGAGAGGATGTCGGAAGTCTCTGGCGTGCTTGGAGTATAATAGAGGAGGTAGATAATTGATGGTGAGGTAGAGGGAGGAAGTGAATGTAGAAGGGGGAGGGAGGGGGTTTATGGCGTCACTAGATTGAAGAAGGGGAGAGGAATGCTATGTTAAAGAATTAAGAAGTAGATAATGGTATTTTAAGAAAACTTGAGTTTTTATAATTTGGCTATTGTACTGACAACACATCAAATTTTCAAACTTTTTTTTAATTTAGTTTACTAAAATTTATTGAGATGGCCAGTACTCAAAATAAAAAACAATTTGATGTCCAAACGAATTAGTTTTGGAGTTATTGTCTACCATCGTAAGTTAACGAAAGTAGTTTTTATCTAGATGATTTAAGTTTTCACAGCTGTACACCTTAGAGAAGCAATTTTCCAAAAATATCCCTAACATTAGTAAAAATTTTCTGTCCCATAAAGATAAACAAATTTAAAACCATTTGGGTTGACCAAGCGCTTAACCCAAATGATTTTAGAGAACGAGATTATATCCTTACCGGCAGCACTCGGCGATTTTTTTTAAACGCATTGATATCTCACTCCCTCTCCAGGTGAATGCATAATCACACTATCAAGCCCCCTTTTCGTTTTGTTCTTCAAAATAAAGTGTTTGATATTAGGAAACATTACCAGAGGTAAATATTCTTTTATAAACCGTGGTTCTCGGTATTTTCTTTAAAATGAAACTTTTTTTAATCTTTATTATAAGTAAAACAATTGCAAACGTTTATGAGTAATCAACTTTCCTTATTTTATAAGTATCAAACTATATAAGGAAATAAGGAAAATGGCACGCTTGCGTTTAAACGGTCACTTCACGTAACTCAAACCAAGAAAGCAATCGAGCATGAAGCAACGCACACCTATATTCCCGTTAGCGCGATGAAGTGTGTCGTCGCAACTTGTAACTCAAGATTTTACTGACCCAGGTGGTTGGCTCTTTACAGGGAATGCAGTTTGGTGCCAAGCGGCACAGTACCTCGATACATAGTCATTCCGCCATTGATCGGGTTTTGTTAATTTCGTGAGTGCTGTATGTAGGCCTAATTAATCACCGCTACGAAGCAGGTCAAATGAAGACAATACGTCATCGGTTCAGAACGCTGGCGTGTCGGGGGGTACGAGTGTGGACACAAACATTTTGTGTGGGAGCAATAGTTTTTTTTTATAGACTTGGCTTAGATTTTGGAGGGGAAAAAAGTCAACTTTTATTTTCCGGAATTAGCGTATTAATGTGCACATAGACTAAGCCGTCAAGCTTGTCTGGCCTAGTTTGCTGATGATGCGAAGGTTAGGGTCCGAATTCCGGCTGAAAGTACAGAGGATTTTTTTTTCTTAATAAATTGTTTCCCAGTCATCCACCTTGTGAATGCCAATATATTTTCTTTAAAAGTCTACCTTCTTCGTCCTTAAGTCTTAACCCACAAGTGCAATTAAATGTAAATAATATTCAGGATGTGCAAAAAAACAACGTATACCTTATGAATTATCTGATTATGTCAGCACACGACTTATCGCATAAATTAGTAACCTATATTTTGAGAGCTACTCAATTTATTCATTATTTTATAAAGCTAAATAAAACTTAGAAGATGATCTCGTCCAACTCATCAGCTAGAAACTATACTTATAATGTTTTCAGAAGCTTCAATTTCTCATTTATAATATTTTTCTGCTGTGTCTGGAATCTAATACGGAACCTCTAACTCGCCAAGCAGACGCGTTGTCTACTGAGGGCTTGGGCAAGTTCATGTTTTACCCGAAATTAGATAGTAATGATATTCAAGCTTTTTTTTTTGTAATGCTCATGGCATTCTAATGTACCTCTCCTCTCCTGAACATGAATTAATTTATCGGGCAAGAAACTATCAGATACGATTTTTTATTTTTAGGCTGTACTTGTCTTATACACTGCACGTGAATTAGGGAACACTGATCGAGCAAAGTTGGCAGCAACATTTATATTTACTCTGTAGCTTTATTGGTGGGTTAACTTTCATATACAATTTATTATTATTATTATTATTATTATTAGCACCGCGTCTTACTACCCGTTCGGGTTGTACGCACTTACGCTAATGTGTAATGGTAGGGTGATTGTGAGATGAAATGGAGGACCTACAGTTTAACGTGGAATCCGAACCACGGTGGAGGCCTGGCATTCCCTACATTCACATATACAATTTAAAATACCCTTGTGATCATCCCTACAACCTCCCTTCTTTACTTTGTGAACGAGGGGGGGCGGGGGCCTTAGAATCTGTCAGGATTTGCTATGGCTGAGGATAAGGGGAAGTTAATTGCTTATACTTGTGTGAGCTCATGATTGATGTTAGAATTTAGATTTAAAGAGGTTTATTAGTACTATTATAGCTATTACAAATATGTAGGTAATGATATTAGAATGAAAGAACTTGGAGAATACTCGGAAGCTTATGACAACGAGGTGTTGCTAATAATTCCCCATGGCCTTTCTGACACCTAGGTGATCCTTACACGGTTCCCGAACCCCGGCACCCTGGGCTCTAGCGGCAGCCCTCAAGACAAGTACTGATGAACCGGTGTCCTAACCTACGTACAGAGCCCGCGGGCAGAGTGACCTCTTGACTTCGGTGTTGTTTTGTCAGCCACGATGGCTGAGTTTCCTATCTTTTATCCGGACCCCTGGCCTGGTTTCTGACTAAGGAATGGTGACAACACTTTTGTGGTCAGCTCCTCTAGTTTATTTGTTTATAGGATAATCACAACCTGCAACGCTCGTTTTGTCATTCGCACCTCACAACATAGAACGTTACCAAGACCTGCATTCCAATTTAGGCCGTGCGGTTACACTCGTAACATTCATTTTAATAATTTGAAATGGGCTTAAGTTTTTTTTGTAATTCCAGGTTTGTTTGATTTTTTTGAAAAAAAAATTGAAACTAAATATAAATAATTTTTGACTTTTTCTTTTCCCGATTAATAGCAATGAGATAAAATTTTCACACAATTTGTTATAAAGGCGTAACAAAACACATTTTTTTTAAATTGACAAGTTTTAAGAATGAGTTATTTATTTTGATATAATTTTTACAACTTTTTATATCTTTAATATTTACTTAGGGTAACGTTCACTTTATATATAAGAGATTAAAACAGTACATCACGTACAAACTATACTCTATTCACGGTAGGAATTACTCTTTGAAAGGTCTTTTTTCCTACCAATATCCTACAATATAATAGATTTCTGGTAAGGAAAAAGGCCTTTCAGAAAACTATGCCTACCGTGAACAGATTTTAACTTAACTTAGCACACTTATTACTTGCACTGGAAACCGCGTGGTCTAAGGCATCAGGCTCTCAATATACCGGATTGTCTGTGACAGAGAGGTATATATTAGACTATTTACATAGTGTGCTGGGCGGAACGAGGAGTGTGTCCACTTGTGATGTATCACAACGATTTTCTCATTCCCTCTACACGCAAATTCGGATGCACTACCTCTAAAACATCACTCATCCCTACACCCCAAGTTGTACCGTTAATAATTCTTGTGGGTGGCCAGGTGGTCAAGGGGTAAGGTGTCAAACTTCTGTGTTGGAGGTCCGGGGTTTAATCCTCAGTCCCGGCACAGATTTATCTGATTGCCAAACCCTTACTTCACCTTTGATAAGACTTGTATTAATCACAACTTGTGAATGTGTGGAATTCCAGGTCTTCACCGTGGTTCGGATTCCACGCTAAACTGTAGATATTCAATTTCATCTCAATCACCCTACCATTAGTGTAAGTGCGTACAACCCGAACGGGAAGTAAGACGCGTTAATAATAATAATAATAACAATAATACATTATTGTGTTGAAGGTGTAAGATTAAAAAAAAAGAACACTTACTAATTAAATATCAACCATAAACTTTCCAACCGGTCATTAAACAGATGGCGTGCTCAAAAATTTCCGAATCATTTACAGTAGAAACAGAAATTTCAGAACACCACAATTTCTTTCGGTAGCAATTTCTCGAGCTTTACCTAACCAATTTGATTTTTTTTTAAATAAAAGCTCTTACTTTGAGGATCATCATATCTAAGGTAGCAATTTTTTTATTGTGAAACGTCATTTTAAGAAAATGATTGCCACAACTCTACTGAACCGATGTAAATTTTAGTTTTTAATCTAAAGCTTATGTATCGAAGATAATTTATGATGGATAAGATTTTAGAAATCCTTATTGTAAATATTTAGAGCTTTCGTTTCAAAATAGACGCACGATGCGTCAATAGGCCAGGTATTGAGTGATTTCTTAAACATGTAATCGATCCCCCAAACCACTCGACCACGCGCAGGGTCTGCTTCTCATATTAACGCGACATTCATTGGTACGGACTGCCTATCAAACAGGCAAAGGTGACACACTTTTACTCTTTTCTACCCTCGAAGCGCTTATGATATTTTGAAACTTAATTGGCTCGCGTGTTTCATGCGGTGCTGGGTTTTGTTTTCACGGATAAAGATCTGCGATTTCTGTTCCTTGGATACCAGAACTTTCTACTGGCGCGGGAGGGAGTTAGTTACATCGCGAGCAAATCACGACCATTCCACTTGCTTGAAAGTCTCTGATTACACTTCAGTCTCACAGCGTATGCGCAGAATTATCAAAACGTGCCATTGTTGTGTTTTATTCAAAACAATCCACAGTCCATTCCTGTGGTTACTTGAGAACAAATATGTCATTTGTTTTTAGGAGCCCAAACTTTTAAAAGCAGGAAATTTCGTTAGTTTATCTCTTCTAAGATAATGGGTGATATAACCGAATGTGGAGTTTATTCGTCGGGGTGACCATCCAGAATGTGGGCTATAAAGTGACGGTAGTGCCACCTCGTCGTGTAGAATGAGAGCCACATTATGGCCTTCTACTGTGCCATCCATCACGTCGAACATGGTGAGAAACTACTATATTTTGGGAGAAACTGGTTGTTTTGCTTGGCCTGAGATGTTATTTTTAAAAAAGACTTACGATTGCAAAAAATGAATGCAGTTTATTTTTCAGTCCCTTTTTTTAACTGAAACTTTTTGTAAAACTTTTTCGACACGATCTTGACTGTTAAGGTCACGGCATCTAAGATTAGTTCAATTTTCACATTTAATTTGATTAAAAATAAATTTTAAATGCATTTTAAAAACTGACAATCATTAGTATGTCCTACTTAACCCAGGGGGATATGGGATTATTTTTCTTGAATGGTTTCTCCCCCAGCCCCCCCTCTCCACCCCCGTGCTTTAGCAAATGCATAGTATACTTGTACAAGACCGAGCAACACTTAAGGCGCTGGTAAATAATAATGAAAATAGAGAATTATAATAATTAAAATCTTTACAAGCGGCAAAATAAATTCCACCCCTTATTTACCGCTGGCTCATGTTTCTGATGGATCTCAAGGTTGGGAGGGGTGAAGGAACAAGTGTCCTAAGGGTGGTGTCTTTAAAGTTTATATAGCAAAACATTTTTTTGGCTAAAAATAAAGAAAGTATTGTTCCAATAGAAACAAAGTTTAATTTTCTCCACATGGTGATACCAACAGTTTTTGAAAATCTGTCATGAGCATAGTGGGGTTAATAGACAAACTTTTTAAATGGAAGAGAAAAAGCTGTCATTAAATTCCAGGACATCCTTGATAGATATTAAAGAACTGTTGGTATCACCATGTGGAGAAAATTAAACTTTATTTCAACTGGAGCAATATTTGGTTATTTTGGTCAAAAATATGTTTTGTTATAAAAACTGCAAACACACCTAAACTTTCGTTCCCAAGCTTCCCAAACAAGTAGATCTCAAATGTTGATTACAAACTGTGTCATAAACTTTTGAGGGGTGAATGATACTGAGCACGAAACAAACCATTGAGACCATTGAGGCGTTGAGCCAAAGGTTCGGGATTCGATTCCCGTGTCCACGTGTCACATTTAAGGTGTATTTAAACAAAACCTCTGGTCTTGTGTTCAGGAGGCTCGGAGACGATGATGGCCCCCGGCATCAGCTCCCACGCCACCCCCAACTTTGTGGTGACCTCGGACAAGGAGAGTTCCTTCAGCCGCAGCCCGGACTCGCAGCCCAACAGCATGATCCTGGGAGACGACGGCGACTCTGCCCTGGGAGGCAGCGCCTCTCCCGACCCTCACGGCAAGAGGTGAGCTAACTTCTTGTGCCCAGATGGAAACTTGTATATTCAACGACGATTCTGTTTGTGTAATTCGTTACTCGTCCTGAACTTTGTGAACGCTTCAGTTGGCACGAGTTGCAACTAACTCTACTCAGAGTGACACTAGGCTGGCTAACATTAACACTAATCAATCTTATCACAAATAATCTTTAGTAGGATTAGGATAAAAGTCCAATATTCATAGGAAGGATTAGTATATTATAGGAATCGTATCGATAATATCTATCTAATGTAACAAATGAAGAGCAAATAAGCTGACGTATGAATACGTGAAATTAGGTCTACTGAGTAACTTTTTTTGCTTTTAAATAATACTGTTTCTCTGAAAATTGGACGGTAAAGTCCGTATTAGATAGCTACTTAAATTATCAAAACTACTCTTATATAATCAAATAAATTGAAAAATGACATCTGGACACGGAAATAGAACCCGTGACCTTTGGCTTAGCGTTACCACTGAGCTATAAAGGGATCGTCCCGTGCTCAGGGTCGTTCTTCAATCATATTTTAAGGTAGAGTCTGTGATAGACGTGTGGATATCATCGGTTACTAAGAGCTATCATTAATATCACAGCCACCGGCGACTTTGTTGTGGCTTTATGCTGCCAATAGTACAAATACATTATACATTCCAAACGATATAATTAGCACGTCACTATTTAAAGTTGGTATTAATACCTATAAAATATCGACAATAGAGAGATCAAGTGCTTTTGTTTGTGCAGTCGACCGGACTTCAATGTCGTGATAGAATAGGTCTACTAAAATAAGTAGGCTTAGTATAGTTCTTTAAGTGAATAAATGGTGCGGTGCATCGCACAGACTTTCTCTTTAATATAAAACTAGAGACATTTACTAAGAACTGGTGACCTGGCGGTCTAGGGGTAAGGTGTCAGACTTTTATGCTGGCGGCCGGGGTTCAATCCTCGGTCCCGGCAAAGATTTATCTGATTACCAAACCCTTCCTTCACCTCTGACAAGACATCTTGTGAATGTGAGGAATGCCAGGCCTCCACCGTGGTTCGGATTCCACGTTAAACTGTAGGTCCTTCATTTCTTCTCACAATCACTCTACCATTACACATTAGCGTAAGTGCATATAACCCGAATGAGTAGTAAGACGCGGTGCTAATAATAATAATAATAATAATACTAAGAACTCGTAGAATTTGTGAAACTAAATAATATACACCAGCGGTTCCCAAAATGTGGTACGCGGACCACCACTGTGGTACGTACAATTATTATCGGTGGTAGGTGGGTACGCCGTGAGAAGCCAAACTTAACAAGCAAATTAAAGTCGGAAAATCATAGGGCTGTATAAAATCTTATACATTTATTTCGGAGACTGACTTAGCCAAAAGAAGAACAGATTTAAACAGGGATCGGAGGGGTGGCAACATTGATTCAAGCTCAGACAGCTGTGAAGTATCTGTTATTTATCCCTTGGCATCATTAAAAATGTACCGAAATAGTAAATATGCAGCATACTCTCAATGGTACTCCAAAATACGGAAATTATTGGGGGTTACACCATTCAACAATCTTGGGAACCGCTGATATACACTTTTACATAAACACTCCACCAAAGAGCATGCATGTAATAATATACACTTTTATAGAAACATTTAAGAAAAGCGCGTAACAGCAAGTTCATATTTCTAAGTATTCCATAAAACAATGATGACTATAGCACACTAAATATCTACAGTGATAAAACTATTTCCTCTCTCATATAGTTACTGAGATAGGGTTAAAATTGGAAATTTCTGCTAACTTATAGTTCCCATATAGAAATGAAAACTGCTATTTTGTTTGTAGTGTTAAAAACTGTCTAGACACAAAACTTAATCAAAATTATTAAAACAAATTTTGAGAAAAAAATTTTTTTTCTATTTTTGCCCTTCAGTAAACTACCCTTAATTTTAGGGTTAAATATTTAATCAAAAACACACTTAGGGGGACCTTATGGAAACCCATTGATACCAAGTTTTAGCACGATCGGTAAAATAGTTTCGGCTCTAGCCTGAGATACAGACGGAATCGCAAAAACATGATTTTCTGTTTTTGTTTCGGCTCTATCTAGCATGAGATACAGACGGAATCGCAAAAACATGTTTTTCTGTTTTTGTTTCGGCTCTATCTAGCCTGAGATACAGACGGAATCGCAAAAACATGTTTTTGTGTTTTGTATTGGTCTAGCCTGAGATACAGACGGAATCGCAAAAACATATTTTTCTGTTTCAAGGGGTCATGAAGCGTCGGCATTTTTCAAAATCTCTAGTTCAATTTTTTGACTATCACAATCATACTGCTCTCTTTGAGGGATCGAGAGAAAGTTAAGATGTGCATTAAATATACAAACTCAAATACAGCAAAATAATATCAATCTTGACAGTAAAGATAATGTGCTAGTATTTTCTAAAAGTTTCTTTTTACCCAAATACGACTCTTTAGTAGAGTTCACTGGTGGATCAAAACACGTTATCCTCACATTGTGTTAGATCTCTCTGACCTCATTGACGAAACAAGTCTTTAGAACTGAATTTCAGACAAATAGCAACGCGTATGAAAGGAAAGAGCGCTAAAGAAACGTAATTAATGTTTATAATAAGAAGTTGGAGGCGTGGGGAAAGGTTTATCAACACCCGCTTCGGTGGTGTAATGTTCTAAGACAGGGGTGGCAAAACTATGACACTCGTGCCACTGGGTGACACACAAACTCAATTCGTGTGGCGCGCAGACAAGGAAAAAATCAACATCAACTAAAACCTTTCCCAACACGACATGACATTGAGTGACATGGCTGTCGAAATATTATGCCTCACTGAACCTTGTTGCAATGAACGTCAACAGCTAGGAATTATATTTGCTTGCACTTAAGTGCATCTTGTGTACTGTTTGTTAAAGATTTAAGTTAATGAACGCAACAAAAATATATTTACTTGCAAAATACCACAAGTTTCAAACTAGATTATATATGTTTTTAACATAATACATATCGATTTACTGTCTTTTTTTTTTTCAATAAAGGTGTTCCTTTCAATCTTTTCTACTTAAGTGATTAAAATTAAGATTCTCTAAGGCACTCGGTCACCTTGACAATTTAATTCATTTTCCTTCTTTAAAGTTTAGGTATTAGGCCTACTAAAATATTTACACTTTATTTGAGTAATTCATGACATTAAATAATATTATATAGTTTTTAATTTTTAAATATTAATAAACATAGAGGTGGCACCCTATCGACTAGTTCAAAATTCATCTAGTTCTCATGTGGTACATTAGACTAATTTAAAATTCAGCTAGTCCTTAGATGGCACACCGGTCGGAAAAGTCCCGCCATCCCTGCTCTAAGACGTCACCTTTACAATAGATAAGACTGTCGATGACGGGGAGGGGAGCTCAGTGCTATAATCCCAATCGGGTGTACTGCGGGTGGTTTTTCCAAAATTGCTTTCCACTCTCTCCACACAGCTGGGGGCACACTTTCTATTAATTCAACCTTCCCTATCCTTAACACTATAGTCAGGGCTGGTTTACCGGTGATGGGTTGTCAGCCATTTAACTGAGGGTGTTTTTCATTCCCTTTCATGCAAATGAGGGTACATTTACTTTAAATTCCACCTGACTAATTCACACCCCATTATGAATAACCCGAATTGGTAGATGCACGTGGTACACACAAAACAAAAATATGTTGTCTTTCTCTAACTTTTTTTTGTTCGCAGTAGTTTATAACCAACCCCTAATGAATCTTAGGTAACTTGTTAAATTATGGTTACTACACACCGAGAAAACACAAGGAAATATGTTGAAGGTTGTAAAAAACCAGGAAAACGCAGGGAATTTTGCGAAATCTAGTAAAATAGTGGAATATTTGTTAATTTGGGAGATGCAACTGAAAGCTTAAAAGAGCAGTTCTTTAGATAGACCTAACAGTGAATTGAGGAATTAATTTAGTTGATCAAAAAAAGACTTATTACACCCTAAACAAGGGCTGTGATTCGACAGAAGATGTATTTACCCCATAAATCTCAAATAATCCTGTTTTAAACACAAGTTATGTGACTTTACATCAGTCTTTATCATGAAAAATGAAATTTTATTACGCCTTTCTTCAGTATAAGCTGCCTGTAAAAATGTGAATCTCTTCTGGAAAACATGAAAAACACGGAAAACTGGTTAGTAAGAAAATAGTGGCAACCCTGTAAATACTTAAATTATTGTGAAGTATTTTAAGGCCGTAGTCGGGGGGGGGGGGGCTCAACCCCCCACTCTACCATAAATCTTATGGTTCAAACAATTAGGGTACAAATCCAAATTAGAGAGCTGTGTTACCACAAAAAGCACTTCAGAGAGCTTCTAGAGGGGTTTAATATTTATAATTTTTCCTTACCTTTCAACAGTTAGGGGCTTATTTTACCATAAAAATCACTTCAGAGAGCTTTTAAAGGTGTTTAGTATTCATAATCTTACCTTGCCTTTAGCCATTATGGTGTTATGATGCCCTAAAAAACACTTCAGATATCTTCTAGAACTGTTTATCATTTAAAAGAAAATTATAGCCTCCGGCATTTACAGAATGGGCCCACCAAACCCCCTCCCCCCTATACCCCTTGAAATAATTGGTTGGCTACGGCCTTGAAAGTATTTTGATTTTAAAACTCGTGCGTGTGGACATATTATTTTACATTTCAACATTTTATTTATATTTATTACATACTCATTTCTTGCACTAAAGTTTCGAGGTGATAATACACAAACTCTTGTGCAAATAAACTGTATACGACCCTTTCGTTTGTTGTGTGCAAACCACGTCACGTTGATTGAACATCCCGGGATGTAAATGCAAGTGATATGAAGAAAGACAGGTGCGTGTTCATTACTGTACAGTCAGTTCTATTAAAATAGAGAATACTCTAGTAGTATGGTGACCTGGTGGTCTAGGGGTAAGGTGTCAGACTTCTGTGCTTGCGGCCGGGGTTCAATCTTAGGTCCCGGCACAGATTTATCTGATTACCAAACCTTTCCTTCACCTCTGACAAAACATCTTGTGAATGTGAGGAATGCCAGGCCTCCACCGTGGTTCGGATTCCACGTTAAACTGTAGGTCATCACCCTACCATTATACATTAGCGTAAGTGCGTATAACCCGAACGGGTAGTAAGACGCGGTGCTAATAATAATAATAATAATAATACTCTAGTAGTGAGTGCCGCCATTATTTTACACGAAGATTCAACGTGCGGTGGCCACATGGTCTAAGGCAGTGGTTTTCAACCTGTTTGGTTGTTTTTGTTGTTGTGTACACCTTTATTCGCAAATACTTTAACTAAAGTTTTCCAAGAGTTTGAATTTTTTTTAAATAGATATATAAATGAATAAATGCTCTATAAACCACGTTTGAATTACTTTTAACATTTTATTTTAGTGGGAAAAACTTTGTGATTTCTGAAATCAGCGTTTTGAAGTTCTTTTAAAACTAAGAAAACTTCTTCAGGGACCATCTTCGATGATTGTATTGTCGCGCGTTAATTGAAGTCTTGACCGTTGGTCGAAAAACTTTTATCAAAACTATAAAATGGCTGAGATAACCATGAAAATAATGGGAAAGCTTTCCAACAATATTTGTTGTAGAACAATGAATTGTAAGTTTCAGAAAGCACTGTGTTCAAATTAAAATCATAAGTGTTAGGTGTAGCATTAATTAAAACCCTTCTTGGTGACCTGGTGGTCTAGGGGTAAGTATGCGAATTCAATTGAAACATTTAATCAAACACAATTAGTTACTCACTTTACATTTTCCTAAGATAAAATTTACTTACAGCTTAGGCATTAAAATAAATAGAAAACATTAATGGATATATACTTATTAATATTTGAATGGACATATTATAATAGCTAATTAAAGCCCTGGTCTGGTTTCAAAGAACAATTTTTATGACATATTTTGTTAAAATTCGCTTAACTATGAGCAAAGCAAATTACAGCCATTATTAAATTATCCTCGTGTACCTCCTAAGAACATATTATTTCATATACCTCTTGAGGTACGTGGACCCCAGGTTGAAACCCAAAAGTGTAGGCATCACTCTCGCAATAGACTGGATTACCGGCGATAGAGAGAGATCAGGGTTTGAATTCTGACCGAATTTACTGGGGGTGTCTTTTCCTAAATGATTTCCCACTCTCCCTTCACACAAATGCGGGTATATTTCCTCAAAATTCTGCCTTCCTCATTCCTACTTTATCAGACGTATTATGTACAAAAAGGTACTCTCTTATCCCCCAATTTTCTTTCGAATGGACTTATCCGACAGCTATAAAAAGTTATTAGATAGGATCTAATTTTACGTATTCATAAATCTAGTCCATGCTATCTGCAACTCATACTTTTAATAGAAATAAAAATAAATGATACGGAACTCCGCACGGTCTTTCTCGCTCTATTGTTTAAAAATAGCGATAGTTATTCAAAGCTCGTAATATATGTGAAACAAAATAACATACACTAGCAAACCCATTGCACATTTTCTGAGTCCCGGTATTAAACTTTATAATTTTATTTTTAAATAATTAATGTTCTCATTTGTATGTTTGGACCGATAAAACATAGGTCCACTTCGTATTAAAATTTCAACTTCCGGTTACATTTTCGACATTTTAATTAGGTGTTCCACATCTTCGTGTCATCGCATTGCTATTAAATTCCTTATTTATAAATTTTGATCAATAAAAAATGTAAATATTGACGATTGATTCTAAAATGGAGATAGATCATTGTTGTACAAACATTTTTCCTAGGAGGTTTAAGGAAAAATAACAAACTTTTTGCGAGACCTACTTATATTTAATTATTCTATGACATTGGAGAATTATTGTGTTACAACTTGAGTAGTATCTCTTTACAACCAAAGCTCACAAAATTGTATTAATATATTTGCCAATATCTCAGAAAATGTTATTTTTATAAAAATATATTTCTCAAATAGTTGCGGAGATACGAAAATTTCAGCTTTTGTAAAGTACCCTAAAAGTAATTTTCGTGTAAAAATGAAAATAACCTGTTTATTTATTATCTTAATCAACGCCTAGATACGATTTTGATAAAATTGAATTTTTCTCTTTTCCCCCTTTATTAAACTACTCTTAATTTTAATTTTAAGTTTAAGTTTAAACAAACGCACAGACAAACGGCATTACAAAGACCACTTTTTAGGGTTCGAGGGGTCATGAGACGTCGACATCCATCAACATTTCAGGCTGGATTTTTTTAAGGTCGCAATACTTTCTTTACCTTTTGTGTTAAAGTTTAAAAAAATAGAGATATTTGCGTATAGCTTGGAAGTTATTGGTTTTATAAAATTATGCTTCGTATAAAATATTTGAGTTATAAATAGATCTACATATATGTAATGATAGTCATTTAATATCTCAAATAGTTTCGGAGATATGATAAAAAAAAGATAATTTACGCATCAAACCGGAGCCCTTAAAGTCATTTTGCCAAAAATTGAGATTAGTCATTTTGTTTGGAATATTTATAAATGTTTTGAAATTAAATTTAATCAAAATCTTTATCGCCGATTTAGAGAAAATCGACTTTTTCTCTTTTTGCCCTTCAGTAAACTACCCTTAATTTTATGGTTAGATATCCAATTCCAAAAATAAGTAGGGGCAACGCTATAAAAAACCAAGATACCAAGTTTTAGCTTGATTGGTAAAATAATTTAGGCTCTAGTTAGAGGTACAGACAGACACACAGACAGAAATTCAAAAACCACTTTTTCGGATTCGGGGGGGTCATGAAACGTAGAGATTAATCAAAATCTCGAGTTTGATTTTTTTGACGATCACAACACTTTATCTACGTGTAAGATAGCGAGGTAATAACCCTAATAATGTAGTAAAATGTTGTCAATGTTGATGGATAAAATAGGTTTGCATTTTCTATTAAGCTAATTATGTACCTATATTTATAGTAAAATCAAGTTAGACCTACGCATCGGGCTGTAAATAAGTCTTCCTTGGTCAACCCTGGCTACCTGGCCTAGGATATGACTCAGGTATGCTCACGTCATTCGTCACTGTTTTTCTTAGTAATATAAATAATTCGATTGGTACAATGAAGTATGTGGGTGTGTCGATGGCACGCAAAGTGTAGCTGCTTTAATATTTTACTATAGCTTCGCTTGCTCTTTCAGTTAAATTTATACTAGCGTTTAAAACTCCGCGTGCGGCATGCTTTTGTTTAAGATATTTACAAGCGCACACTCAAAAATGCCGCTAAAAAAAGTAATTTTAGAAAATTATAATGTCATTTAGCATCGCATCGCATTAATAAATAAATATTTTGGTCTAATATTAAATATATAGCTTTTCAAATATTCATATGTCAAATTATGTTATCAGATTTACTACTGTCACTTTTTTTATAATAATCTGCAACTGTCATTCCGCTTTGTGGACGTGTGCCGTGCATGACGGGTCAAACATCTATTTGGAGTCGTACATTCTTGAAAATTGAATGTCATTAGAAGTTACTTGCAGTTTGATGCTATATTTCAGCTTCATATTCAAGAATACCATGAGTTCTGAAATACATCTAAAATGTGAATAATTTATTTGCGGGGTCGGGGGGGAGGAGAGGTTAGGCAATTCTGGAAGCTATTTTAAATATACCTAATTTTTTTCGTTAGTTCTAAATTTCCCGAAAGTTATTTGAAGGCATCTTTCCCCAGAAATATTTGGAAATTTAGATACTTCTAGAAGCTATTTAGATTGCTCTTTGCCTCATTTTTTCTCAAAAACTAGATGCCCCTAGAAGCTATTTGAAGTGGTCTTCCACTTGAATGTATCTAAAAGCATTTGGAGTTTGATCTAATATATATTCAAAGGGGGAAAATTTTTTTCCAGGGTACAATGCCCCACCCCCTCCTCCGCCCCCATCACGGTTCCGTTGCCACTGAATGTATCTGTCTTATCTCGTTATAAACGCAAGTGCAGATTCAGCCTAACGCAAGTGGGGCAATAATAATTATTGTTCTTGAACTTGAGGAAGGAATTATAAGATTTTTGATGTGTGTATTTTATGAATTTGTATGCCTTTTATTTACCATCGTGTCCTACATCTTGTCCGGCCTATATGCATATTTTTGTGTGCATTAAGGATTAATACCCGTTCAGTTTAACCATGTATTTATACCAATATGATAGGGATGTAGGAGATATTTTTTTTACATATTAATTTTACTGTGTTTCTAAGGTTTCCCATTTTATTTGTGCTTATTTTTAGTTTCATGTATATAGGCCCCTGCTCTAAATACGTACCTAATTTTTAATTTTTTGCCAAAAGTGAATACATATAATTTGGGCGTATTTTAGTCAATATTATTACTATACACTGTGTATAACCTGAACAGCTAGTAAGATGTGTAGCTAAAAAAAAATTATTACTGCATATTATTTGGAAGATAATGTGTCTTAAGTGTAAATTAGGGGTCATTGAAGCAATCCCGCAGAGCAGTCACGTTGCATGTATTAACTAACTACAGCTGCGTTTCTTGATAAACCTTAGAGGATCAGAACTAGATATAAAGATTGTCATAATTTGGATTGTTTATTTTGAGAGATATTATTTTCATAGTAAAATTATCAAAATAAATTATGTATTAAAATTAATATACATTTTATTCTCCTGTATAGTCTTATGACACCGATATTTATTAACAAAGTCGTTGAAAAGGTCAGATAGTTTTGTGGCCAAAGGTCCTATCTAAAACAATAGGCCCATCTCTCTCCTATTGTAGTCTTAGAGAGAAGGAAAGTGTGTTAAGGGAATGTGTTATTGCAATTATTGATATTTGCGTGGATAGAATTTCTAATCGATTTCTTGGAAGTAAATATGTTTACAAACTTTTCATCTCCTCTTCAGCCGTCAACTTTATTTACCTTTCCCGCGGGCTGGTGATTTGAGGATTAGAAGGATGTATTAATTCCACGAAATACCTAAAATAATTATAGGGGTTGTATGTAATAATTATTATTACCATTACTCATTAATGTGGAAAATTAGTAAGGTTCACAATAACAAATTACTAAAAATAGCTATTTAAAACTCTTCTCTCTAAACCAGATAGCTAAAAGGTTCATGTCCGTAATGATACAATCAGAACGAATACCGGATACCGTCAAAACGGGTGTGTGTCTGTCCTTATCAGCGGCAGAGAGAGAGAGACTCTCGCCCCCCAAACCCCCCTGAATTTTTGGAAGACGGTGGTGTGGATTGTGTTATGGGTGAGCCGATCCAATGCATCCATAAATTGTTTTCCCATTTGGTAATCCTTATAAAGTTGAATTTCCTCTTATATTAAGCACAAACTTAACAATAAGACCTTCTAAACTTCAAAGAAATACTATTACGCACTGGAGGCATACAAGTGAAAGCATCGGTCTTGTCGTGTGTTGATTACCGCTGACTGGAGGGATGGGGTTCTATTCTATTCTCGGCAGTATTATTGAATACTAATTTTACCTAAATGGTTTCCACCCCACTCCTCCCACGCAAATGCTGATAAACTTCTTGTAAATTCTACCTTCCTTAACCCTAACTTGTTAGTGTAAATGTGCGGGTAGCAAGTCTAAGCACGAAATAGAGTATATCTTTATGGGGGGGGACCTCTTTTTTCTTTTGAGATAGATAGATAGATAATAGTTTTCATGCAAAAAGACACGGGAAAGGGCTATAAGGACCAACACCGGTTTGCGCACTGAAAAGAGGAACACATTTCAGTCGCTACACATCTGACATATTTTGTATTAACTTCCTTTACATTATATAACTTATCCTGTTCTCTTTTTAATCCTGTATTTTGATCTTGGTTCTTTTAAATGTACTCATCTGTGTATCCTGTCACTCTCCGCCGCTTTTCTTTTCCTACCTTTTGTGATTTTTTTTCCGTTTCCTCTTCCAGGAAGTCGCGTTTCATGATTTCATTAGAAAATACTATAAAATAAATCATAGTTTATGGGGTTGGGCAGTGACTATATATCATCCAACTAAGCAATCACCACTCTTTTGTCCTGTAGCAGTAATATAAAATGTGAACTGTTTTATTTATCTTCACTGTTCAAACCATACTTTATTTTTGTTCGTTACTGTGCCTTCTTTCATGCTCAACACCCAGTTCCTTGGTCGCAAATTCGCTAACTGTATTAAGTACTCCGATTAATCTTCACACGAACGAATGAAACTGATGGTTTTAAATCAACAATGAATATTTCTCCACCAAGTATTGCGAGCGTTTTCCAGGCCTGTAAAAAAAATGTTTCTCTGGTTCTCAGTAAGCTCTATTTTTCTCTCTTGTTCCCTTCTCCTTCCAACCGACAGATGATCTCGGAATGAAGGATAAATAGAATCTATTGCAAGTTGCGGCCCCCTCACCCTTCTCCCCCTACCCAAATCATACCATCTATAAAACTTTGCACTGAATAATTTAAATTGTCTGACTAGGCCACATTTAATTAATAAGTATCACTATTTGGCTAAGCCCCTTAAATACATTATTTGCTTATATAAATGTTTGTTTCAGCCAATGCTCCAGCATGTCGGACGGGGAGAACTATGAGTGCTACGGGAATGGGGTGGAGCTTGACCTAGACCCGGATACACCCCACCCCCACCCGGCCCAGATCAACATCAGGTCAGTGGACAAAGTCATAGTCCCACTTTTAATGAGCTCCATTTCATAGTTGACAATATAATTTCAAATAGAACCACCTCCACTTCAACGTTGACATCATATTTCCATCTCCACTTCAACGTTGCCATCATGATAGTTCCATCTCCACTTCAATGTTTGACATAATTCACTCTCCACTTCAAGGTTGACATAATTCCATCTCCACTTCAAGGTTGACATCATTCCACCTCCACTTCAATGTCTACATCATTCAACCATCCACTTCATTGGTTGACATCATTCCATCTCCACTTCAATGTTGACATAATTCCATCTCCACTTCAATGTTGACAAAGTTCCATCTCCACTTCAACGTTGCCATCATGATAGTTCCATCTCCACTTCAATGTTTGACATAATTCACTCTCCACTTCAATGTTTGACATAATTCCATCTCCACTTCAAGGTTGACATAATTCCATCTCCACTTCAAGGTTGACATCATTCCACCTCCACTTCAATGTCTACATCACTCAACCTCCACTTCATTGGTTGACATAATTCCATCTCCACTTCAATGTTTGACATCATTCCATCTCCACTTCAATGTCTACATCATTCAACCTCCACTTCATTGGTTGACATAATTCAACCTCCACTTCATTGGTTGACATAATTCAACCTCCACTTCATTGGTTGACATAATTCCATCTCCACTTCAATGTTGACATAATTCCATCTCCACTTCAAGGTTGACATCATTCAACCTCCACTTCAATGTTGACATAATTCCATCTCCACTTCAATGTCTACATCATTCAACCTCCACTTCATTGGTTGACATAATTCCATCTCCACTTCAATGTCTACATCATTCAACCTCCATTTCATTGTTGACATCATTCCATCTCCACTTCAATGTTGACATAATTCCACCTCCACTTCAATGTTGACATAATTCCATCCCCACTTCAAGGTTGACATCATTCCACCTCCACTTCAATGTTGACATCACTTTTTCAACTTTAACATAACAATAACATTCCTACTATTTTCAAAAATGACTTTTATAACTATATATTCTAATCTTGTTTTATATTATTTTTAGAAAGTCTCGTCACTTTAGTTCTAAGCGTTTCACTCGCATATTGTTTATTATTATTATTATTATTATTATTATTATTATACGAGAATGTTTCAATAATTGAAGTAATTGGACCTCTCATGTGCGTACATTTGTCTTGCCGGCTAAATTATTAGAACACCCTTGTATATTTATCTAAAGAGTAAAAAGAAAGAGCGATAAGCCTAAATGGGGGAAATAGCGGCATTCACATGGAGGATGATTATTTTGGTAGGAAGGACAGTATTTGGTGGATACCAACGTGAATAAAACAATTTTAATATATTCATACATCAAGTCATGTTACATGCCGCTTTCACTCTTGATAGGTATTAGCAATACCTATAAGATAACATAAATAAGATGTTAAAATGCTATCATTTTTGGCAGCAAAGACAAATGTTTGAATTTTCTAAACTGTTAATCCAACCAAAATCAGGGTATAGATACAAAACTGTGCGAGACAATTACCCTAACTTCACTTGTTTGGGTTCGAACCCTAATCTCTTACGGGTAGGATACTAAACGCACGGAGAGACACGCGCATTCTCTGTACAATTATTTTGTTAGAAAGGAACGTTTGTACTCAATATTTATAACATTTTAGTATATTAATAGTAGTATTTTATAGTTATTGATATTATCTCTGAAAAAAGTCAAACACTATAGCTTGGTCTATAGCGTGTCTGTCTTCTGAGCTAAAAGTCCTAATTCGATTCCTGGCACGACCGAAACATTTATCATTGGTAAAATTTGGGTTTCCTCTCACGGTGATAAATTAACGGCCGGGGGCTAAGTGTTGTGTCTGTTCTTGATTTAAGTTAGTTTACAAGTCGTGTGTTCATATGATCAGTCGGTTCAGAAAGTGCAATTTAAATTAGTATTAATAGTAATAACATGAATAATAAAATAGGTGGGCTGTCATACGACAGGTCCATTCCTTTTGTCAGTGAACTTATCCCGCCAATGCGCCCCGTCCTCCAAATCTTAGAATGTTCTTCTTTCCTTCAAACCATCCGATAGTTTGAATCCTCTTTACCTTAACCTTTCCTTCTATGATGTCGTGCAGAAGATAATTCCTCCTAAAAGAAAAAAAGGGAAAACTCTATAAAAAGTTACAGTTGTACATCACGTATATAGTTAGATAACAATTGTTTTGGTAACTCTTATGACTGTCAAAAAGTTCCTTCCTATTTGAATCTGACTGTACAGTACGTATGACAATAGTGAAAGTGGACACTCCACAAGTACACGGTAATGTCCTAGCGATTACCTTCACGGTTTCAAAAACATAACAACTATCCATTCACGGTTGGAATTACTCTCTGAAAGGTCCTTTTTCCTACCAATATCCTACTATATTATAGATTTCTGGTAGGGAAAAGGGCCTTTCAGAAAACGATTCCTACGCTGAACAGACTTTAGAATGTTAGACTGCAAGGTTTGGAGCGCTAATCATTGGAACACAACTCTTCTACAATCCGATTTTTAAAGGAAGAACCTTATCTTACCGCTAGGAAGGTGACTACTTTCATGTAGCCTACTCATACGTCACCCAGTGTAATCTGCGTCTGTCACTTGATATATATTATCAATACCTATAAAATAACACTAACACTATTGTAAAATTTTATCATTGTTTGATCAAAAGTTACGTTTGTATTTCATAAATGGCTCTTCCTATGAAAACTGGACTATATCCCCTTCCAAAACCTGAAAGGTGCGAGTTTACCTTACATGGTTCCACTATGGCTTAGCTTTTAAGATATAACCATAGTGTAGTCAGTAAAGGTAAGACTGCTACCTATCACGGTAAACGGAGTGTACCTTCTGATGGTCTCCATAGCTCGGTATTATCTTTATCTCTTTTTTTTATCATGTCTCATTACCCGTTTGGATCATACCCATAAATATTATTTACGCTAATGTGTAAGGGATATAGTAATATAATGTTGACAAAATGCGCTCACATTTGCTTGAAAAGAAATTGGGAAACCAATTGTGGAAAAAAAAGCCCCAGTATACCCACCGGGATTAGAACCCAGATCTCCTCGTCACCAGCAGCAAACCAATATAAATGTGCTTGATATAATATAGACCATGTGCTCACCGGCTCGGGATTTTAATTTTAAATGTATGTTCTTTATTATTAAATGGGTTAAGTGTAAAAAAGGCTCTGGCCTTAACTTTGCCCAAATAAACACATTATTATTATCATTATAAACATTATTGATATTACTATCAATATTATTACCTACCTAAAATAGCAATTTTTATTGATAACCCACTATTAACTGTTTAAACAAGCCCTTAAAATATCTGTAGGTATTAAGACGGGCTGCTGAAAAAATAAAATAAACTGTAACAAGTAACAATTCTGATGTCCAAGTAAATGGGGTTTCTTAAGGTTCTTAAAACAAGATAAGGGCTATACATTTAAAATACCTCTCACAACACTTGATTTGGCGCCACGTTAAGAATAAATAACTCCCGACTTGACCTGGTTTCGAACTGGCTAACGTTACCATAGCTGTTCTTAAACACAATATGCAGACAAAGAATTAAATTAATAAAATATATTTCAAACCATTATAAATAGAATATCTACTAATAGAATATTTTAAATCCTATAAACATTAGTTTCTTTGAAAACTTTAGTTAATCAAACTATTAATATCAAATGTAATCGAATCTCAAATTTTTGAAAAAATACTTTTTTTAGGCATTTTAATAAATTTTCTTAGGCTTTTATCCACAAACTAAGGAGTAATTTAGTAGGACTACATTTGAATGATTATTTTATTTTAAATACTATACTTGCCAAAGAATTTAATGTATAGCACTTAACACAATTCAAACATCTGCCCTAACATAAATAAAAAACTCCAAATATTTTCTAGAGGCAGTCAATATTGATTAATTTTCCACGCCCCTTTTAATCTAACCCAGGCGACGGTCTTGATGTGGGTATCAGTAAACTGGATGGGCAGAAGCAGGCTCAATCTACAGTGGCATTCAGATGGGAAATAACTATTTTTCAACGGTTATAAACGTTAGTAAAACAATTAGCATATATATATCAAGTCATGTGATTTTAAACTCGTGGGTAATATAAATATCTACGAAATAAGACTAATAATATAGTAAAATGTTATATATATTGACAGCAAAACATACGCTTGTATTTTTTAAAAGTTTTTACTCTAAGTAAATAGTAAACAAGGTTTGGTTTGTAACTAAATTGTAGCTGAGGAGATTTTGAAATAGCTGTAAAAACCGTATTGTTAACCGCAGAAAAGAAACATGTTCTCAAAATACGTAAATTGAGTCATTTATATTCCATTCACGGTAGGAATTACTCTCTGAAAGGTCTTTTTTCCTACCAATATCCTACTATATAGTAGATTTATGGTAGGGAAAAAGGCCTTTCAGAAGTATATTCCTACGGTGAATGGAATATACAAGTCGACCTCGATGGTCTTGGGGTAAGTTTTTTTTTTTTTGCCTCCGGATCCGATGTTCGTGGGTTAAATCCTATCTCCGGTCTATGGATTTTTCTTGAGCGATAAAAATCCGTAACTTAGGAGGGGAGGCAAAGCTGCCGGTCCCATGTCGATTGTGACATGTAAAATAACCCTGGACGGTATGTGAAAATAAATTTTCTGGCTAAATTGTCAGGCCCTTTTGTTCTCGCTCATAGAAATTCATGTGTGCTGATATAATCGGTTGGTTCAGAAAGTGCACATTAAATACCCCAAATAAATAAAAGTTATTTACAATTTCATATCTTCTATAAACATAAGGATCGTTTATACTTCACTGTCTAAAGCAAACGTGCGCTGTAAAATGTGTGACGTCACTTAAAAAATTACACTTACCGCAGATAGGGAACTTGTCTTGGATTGCAAAATAGTTTTTTTGTTCCTCCTGAAAAAATTGTTTTTTGAACGTGTTTCCTTTCTGCGGTTAGCAATTCAACTATTGTGTGATGTTAGGTGTTGTCGCTTGACGAGACTGTACTAAAGTTCGTTCACGATAGGAGTTTACCTCTGAAAGGCCTTTTTCCCTACCAGAAATCTATTATATAGTAGGATATTGGTAGGAAAAAAAGACCTTTCAGAGGTAAACTCCTACCGTGAATGAAGTATAGACTAGTAAACCGCTCCCTTCCATTCAGTATTGAACTTTCCCTTTATATCCAATGCACACACATTTGTTCGCCACTCTATTGTGTGTGTGGTTGCTCTAAAGGATACGGGAAATAAGTGTGTAGGATTGTTTGCTGGTACAGTCCCATCAAGCTCAGCTAGCCCTGGTAACAACCCACGAGCGAGTGGTGGTGGTGTACTGACGTTGTTGGCTTGTTTTCCTTTCAGTAACGGCGGCCGTGAGTCCAGGTGTCGAAGCCCGTCCAGCCTAGGTCTGACCCGCAACACCTGGTTGAGGACAAGTCTCAGACGATCACCCCCCAGGTAAGCTCAATAGTACCAGTAGCGGCTCGTAGGAACGTTTGAAGGAACTGTGTGTACTAGTCTCCTGTTTGTTAGCACGCTGTGTGTACTAGTCTCCTGTTTGTTAGCGCGCTGTGTGTACTAGCCTCATGTTTGTTAGCGCGCTGTGTGTTCATGTTTGTTAGCGCGCTGTGTGTACTAGTCTCCTGTTTGTTATCGCGCTGTGTGTACTAGTCTCCTGTTTGTTAGCGCGCTGTGTGTACTAGTCTCATGTTTGTTAGCGCGCTGTGTGTACTAGTCTCATGTTTGTTAGCGCGCTGTGTGTACTAGTCTCATGTTTGTTAGCGCGCTGTGTGTACTAGTCTCATGTTTGTTAGCGCGCTGTGTGTACTAGTCTCATGTTTGTTAGCGCGCTGTGTGTACTAGTCTCATGTTTGTTAGCGCGCTGTGTGTACTAGTCTCATGTTTGTTAGCGCGCTGTGTGTACTAGTCTCATGTTTGTTAGCGCGCTGTGTGTACTAGTCTCATGTTTGTTAGCGCGCTGTGTGTACTAGTCTCATGTTTGTTAGCGCGCTGTGTGTACTAGTCTCATGTTTGTTAGCGCGCTGTGTGTACTAGTCTCATGTTTGTTAGCGCGCTGTGTGTACTAGTCTCATGTTTGTTAGCGCGCTGTGTGTACTAGTCTCATGTTTGTTAGCGCGCTGTGTGTACTAGTCTCATGTTTGTTAGCGCGCTGTGTGTACTAGTCTCATGTTTGTTAGCGCGCTGTGTGTACTAGTCTCATGTTTGTTAGCGCGCTGTGTGTACTAGTCTCATGTTTGTTAGCGCGCTGTGTGTACTAGTCTCATGTTTGTTAGCGCGCTGTGTGTACTAGTCTCATGTTTGTTAGCGCGCTGTGTGTACTAGTCTCATGTTTGTTAGCGCGCTGTGTGTACTAGTCTCATGTTTGTTAGCGCGCTGTGTGTACTAGTCTCATGTTTGTTAGCGCGCTGTGTGTACTAGTCTCCTGTTTGTTAGCGCGCTGTGTGTACTAGTCTCATGTTTGTTAGCGCGCTGTGTGTACTAGTCTCATGTTTGTTAGCACGAATTATTTCACGACTAACGCTTGAACCCTTGAGCTCTGTCGCTATGCTAGCGTGTCTATATCAAGCCGTAGGTTCGATCCCCGCTACGATAGGAAACCTCGAAGTTTTGGAAATCTAGATTATTCTTTTCACAATGAAAATATTAAATATATTATGACAACCTAAGGGCTACTACAATAATTGACTCTCTTGTGGGGTTTTCCTTTGTAAAAGATTTTAAGACGATTTCTTAGACATTCCACTTAATAGTTTTAAATTCAATTTTTAAAAACTGGGCGAATAAAGTTTTTTCTTTCTTTCTGTATTCAAGTGGGTTTTTTCGCGTATGTACTTTGCAAATATCTCTCTGATAAAATGGGCAAACAAAACAAAATGTGTCATTACTTATAACGTGTAGTTTTATCGATCCATGAACACCTTATATATGTAGTTGGCCCCCATAACAATGACATAAGGGGGAGGAGGGTGCAATCTCCCAAAACCCTGTAATGACGAATAAAACAACAAAATAGTAGCAGATGTTATACAAAGATTAACGAGAAAAATATTGTTTATCAAATCTACACTGTAAATTCTAATGAGCTTGGTAATTGTCTCAAATATCGTCTCCCTTTAACAATTTTAAAAACTTTCTAATTTAACATTTTTCTTCTATATACTTCAATAAATAAAACCCTTATCAGTTTCAGATGTTTAGGAGGACGTGTCAATTTGGTTTTTAATAAATATGTTAGCATATTGTAAATATATAATTTCCATTTATTTCATTCCCTCACACTGCCACTTGACCCCCCCCCCCCTCAGAAATATCACGGATATGTTCATATGAGCAGGATGGTTGTCGAGTATTATTTGAAATTAAACATCTTTGTTATGTAGTTCTTATTAGTCCTCAATTTATTATTCCATTAATATTTTCATAAATACGTTTTTAACAATAAGCCCACTTTGTAACATGCCTCAAAATGTGAGGCTAAAATATTTAAATCTGAATTATGACAATATTATAGATTATGTTTTGTTTATTATATTTAATATGTGTAGATTCTCAACTTGTCACTAATAAATACATAAATAAAAAATTATAAAAATCGACACTTTTCTTGGCGCCTCCAGATTAAAACATATTTCGGAAAATAGCTCTTCATGCTTAAAAGGTTGCCGACCCCTGCTCTAAGTCATCTTGAGCTCTTCTCCTCAGCCTTAATAGGTGGGTTGTGGTTTGGCGGCGCGGAGGAAAGCTCTACTATAATGTCGGCATTACGTGACGTAATCTGCACGTATTAGTGTGATACCAACTCCAGATGGCGTTTGCTTATTTACCTGTCTGTGGTGTCGCTCGGTCATCAGCGGCACGGGTTTCCATGAACACACATTTTTATCCTCTATTCTTTAATAACGTTTCATTGTTATATTAAATAATTATATATAATAATGTTTTGGTAATATGTTTGAGTCTTCCATGCGAATACATAATAAGGTAGGCACGTGGCAGACTCATCTAGTCTGGTTTTCCGGTGACGTGAAGTTCCAAGCTCGAATCCCAGCTGACTTAACTCGCTAGAATATTACAAAATGTGAATATTCCAGAAACTCGTCTGAAAAAACCCCATCAAAATGCCAGTAGTCTCCGGTCATGAATTAAATTTGATATCCGCGTTTGTTGCGAAGCAAGAGTAACATGATAGCAAAAGTCAATTTTTTTACTACCTTTTTACTACCTTTATACTAAAATAGTCTTCGATTTTGATATAGGGTCTTTATAAATATAAAATGAGTAAATCAGAAAAATTAGAATCGTTGACATTCTTAATTTTCTCAATTTAGCGTATAACCCGAACGGGTAGTAAGACGTGATGCTAAATAAAAAAAACATTTTTTTTATCTCAATTTGAAGATAATATATGTAAAGTGGTTTCTCGGCAGTCATTGGAATTTCTGTATATTCAAAGCCTTGTCAGTAAACACATCGAGTGATAAATGTGTAAAGCCACCCTTGTAAAACTAATCGAAATAAACTAGATAATTTAGAAAGCGTACAAAAGTAACATAAACAAATTTGTGTTTATATTAGTTTATTTAGATCATTTATTTAAATTTATTAACATGGTAAGAGCATTGGCGTACTAAGCCGAAGGTCCCGGGTTCGATTCCCTTGTCCAGGTGTCATTTTTCAATTTTCAGAATATGATATCTATGAGGGACTATCCACACTAACATGCATTAACAATAGTTTCGGCTATTTGTTTCATTAATATATAAATTTATTTAGCTTAGTACTTAATAAACTACATTCATAGTAGGGTTTTGGCAGGAAGAAATTGATAGAAAAAAAAAAGTATATTTTCTATCAACGATGGTAACATTTTATGATATTATTAGTTTTGAAATCATCATATAGGCCTCTAGGCCAGGGGGACTGTTGTCATTTGAATGAACCTCATAGTCTCGGCGCCTAGTAATTTTTTTAGCTGTTAGATAAGGCCCTTCCTATGAAAATTGAACTGTAAATAGTAAATGAAAAATAAAAATATATCCTCTTTTTAGACAAGATACAATAAGAACGCGGTATAACAGTATCTGGAAGCTACAGCAGTTACTTCATCTGCTTTCACGTATTCATAGTCAAATCATGTGATCTCCATTGGTCACTTTTGATATATATATATATATATGATCAATTCTTATAAAATAACACTGATAAAATAGTAAAACAATGTTGATGGCAAAAAGTTTTTACATTTCTTCCTATTACGTTCTTACTGTCCTACATAATATATATAGTAATACCGTAACCATGCTTGTTTATGATAACAAAATCTACTTTTTATAAAATATCCTGACCGACCATTAAAAAAGATCCAATCATCGAAGTCCCGATACTTTAGCTCAGTCGGTAGTGCGTCTTTATTCTAAGCAAAGGGTCTCGGGATCGATTCCTGGCGTGGTCGAAAGATGTATCACGTGTGAATTTTGGAGGACTTCCTCCTTCACACTGAACGGCCCATGGGATTGTGTGGCGTACAGGCCTAGTTAAGATTGTTTGTAAGTCGTATGTCGATATCACTTGTAGAAAATGCACGTTAAATATCCCTTATAGTAATAATAACTATCTGACTTATATAGGAAATATTTTTTTGTTCCTTTCAGCCACCAAGAGAACCTACCAAATCGGAAATGGGGCTCGTTCAGGCAGTAAGTATTTTAAAAGTTCATTTATTCTAACTCTGTAATTAAAACTCAGTACTCCCTAATAACCTGTTTAAACTCGTGGTTAACACCTAATTTATAGTTAGCTTAGAACTAAACGTCGCATCATAGTGCGGTTTTATGTAATCCATTTCCGAAAATAGTCGAATTGAGACCATTAAAACAGTATTAACCCGCTTTGGTGGCCGCACGGTCTGATGCGCTACTCTCGTGTTAGGCTAGACTGCCGATGATGAGATCAAGGTTCGCATCTCAGTCGGGTGCTCTTTAGAGGGTTTTTCCAAAATGTTTTTCCACTCTCCCGCCATGGAAATGCGAGCACACTTACTCTAAATATAACCTTCATAATCCATAAAACCATTAGCGTAATTAGTACATAAGCGTATAGCCCGAATGGTTAGTAAGACGCGGTGCTAAAAAAAGTTTTACCCAAGCTAAAAAAATGCGTATAAAGATAATTATCATAAAATAAAACTGTTAAACTTATCCTAATTCCGGTGTTGTTAGATGAGTAATGTAAAAAAAAATATCCTCACTTCAATAAGGTTTCTGGTTTGAGGGTAATTATATAGCTAATTTCCTGGCTAATTGGCCGTGAGATGGGGGCCATCTTGGATACGTGATTACGCTTGAACCAGAAACCGTATCGAAATGCGGTCTTTTTTTACATTGAATACTTGATAACAACAAAGTTAGGATTATTGAAATAGTTCTTTAATTTAAAAATAAGATTTTTCATTTTGGTTGTATTAAAAAAACTTGTTAGTGGTTACACTCGTCTCAATTTCGCTTATTTTTTTAACGAATCATACACAAAACCACGAAAACTGATTCGATGGTCTAAGGCGTCTTTCTAGCAATAGACTGGTCTTCAGATAGCGGGGAGATCGAGATTTGAATCCTGGTCGGGTGTACTGTACTAAGGGTAATTTTTTCCTAGATGATTTTCAACTCTCCCGCCACACAAATGCGGACACATTGCATTTAAATTCACTTTTCCTCATCTCTAATACAGTAGCATACCAAATTTGTGCCCAGGCATGTACAGTATCCCCGTGGCTTCTTTGGTGCTGACTGATGGCTCACAGCTGACTTCTGACAATCAACATTTAGGTATATATCTAAATGTTGACCGTCAGAAGGAACAGCTGCTAAACACATGTTTTTTACAGATAATATGGTTCGGCGTAGGGATACATAATTTGGTCTGGTAACTTTTCAAAGCCGTCAGCTGTCAGTCAACACCAAAAAGTCATGGGGCTACTGTAGTCACGGGTAGCAAGATGCGGTGCTAAATAAACCGCACCGCGGGGTAGTATGACGTGGTGCTTAAAAAAAACCGCACCACTATGCGGCATTTAGTTCGAGCCGTATTTCCTACCTATGTTACCGCTATCCGTGCTCTTAAACATTCTTGTTGGGAATATTTATTTGTCCACCCGTTAAAATTTTCCCTTTTTTTAGGGGGTATCAATCAATGTTTAAAGTCTAAAATGTAGTTAACTTATTTTTTTTAAGGAATCCTAAATGGAGGGTTGTATCTTTTCTTTCTTTACTTTGGAACGCATTGTTTTAACGGGGAGAACACACAGCTTGTCTTTATTTGTCTAGACATGTTGATGTGACATTTTTTATTTTAGTCTCTGAACAAGGTCTCGCTTTCAGAAGTATCTAAGTAATATCGTGGTTCTATATAGAAATTTAACTCGGGGCGGTTAAGAACTTTAAATTGTGGGTACTGTCGGTAACCTATGCTCTAGTTATGCTATGGATTAGGAATGTTATTATTATTATTATTATTATTATTATTATTATTATTATTATTATTAGCACCGCGTCTTACTACCCGTTCGGGTTATACGCACTTACGCTAATGTGTAATGGTAGGGTGATTGTGAGATGAAATGAAGGACCTACAGTTTAACGTGGAATCCGAACCACGGTGGAGGCCTGGCATTCCTCACATTCACAAGATGTCTTGTCAGAGGTGAAGGAAGGGTTTTGTAATCAGATAAATCTTTTCCGGGAACGAGGATTGAACCCCGGCCGCCAGCACAGAAGTCTTGACACCTTACCCCTAGACCGCCAGGTCACCCTTTGGGAATGTTTGACTCTTAAACACTTTAAATTCATGAAGGGTATAATCTATATATTGTTTTATACATAAACTTAAGACAAATGCATAAAAAAATCTAGTAAATTGTGTAAGATTGTCTAGTGTTAATTTAATATTAGTATTTAAAAAAAAATCCAAATATAGTATTTAACGTGCACTTTCTAAACACATTGGAAAATGTCTAGCAAACCAAATTAATCTAATATAACACACATCACACAGGCATGCCCAACCCGAATATTTTAAGGCAATCTTAATTAATGCGCATAAACCCATCTGAAGATATAGATTATGAAACCACTAGTAGGCCTTAATATTATATAAGGACTCGTAGAGCGAAATAAAAAACTGAAGGTGAGTGGTAGGCTTAATCAGTTTGTTTAAAATCATTTAATGACCTCTCGCACCTGTGGGCACATAAACAAAGGCACCAGTTTCGTTTATTCTTGTCTGCCAGTGACGTGGAGGTCAAGGTTCTAATCCCTGTCGGTTGTACCGAGTTTGTTTCTTTCTAAATGGTCTCCGACGCTTCCTCATCGCAAATTCGGGCACCCTTCCTCTAAATTCCACCATCATCCATACCCTACTAGTGGGAATTGGCGGATAGCTCAAACGGGTAGTAAGACGAAGGGCACGGAAAAATACAACAGCAAATATTTCCTCCCCACTCACACTCCACGCTGGATATTAATATGTATACAGAATGTCTCAAAAGTCCCTGCTCCTTGTGGTTAAATAAGGTGAATAACAAACACATTTATTTTATGACATGGTCCGACACCTTAGCTCAGTTGGTAGCGTGGCTGTCACTGCACTAAGGGTCCAGGGCTCGGTTCTCGCCATGGCCAAAATATTTATCATTGGTGAAATGGGCTTATCCTTTAGACCACGTGCCCACTGGTATGGGTAACAAAAACTTTTTTTTTATCACCGTGTCTTACTACATGTTCAGGTTATACGCACACATATACGCTAATGGGGTAGGGATGAGGAAGAAAGTATTTTAGAGATAATATACCCGCATTTGCGTGGGGGGAGGGAGGGTGGGAAACGATTTGAGAAAAACCACCCTCAATAGACCGGACCGGGATTCTAACCATGAACTCCTCGTCTTCAGCATGTCAGTCCAACGTAAGAGTGACGCCTTAGACCATTCGGCCACTGAAGCGGGCACTAACACACATTGACAGACAACAGGAATCCTCAGTAGTTAGAAAAGGGGGACGATTTTTTCCGGTCCTCGAATAGTTTCTGATCAGGCTCTGCTGAGCTTTTCATGCGGTCGACCTGTGACACAAGGCCCCCCACCGCAGGCATATGATCGAACCGGGTGTTTCTTTTTCCATTGGGGTCACGCTGTACATTTTGTATTTAAATGACTGGCCAGGTAAGCGTGTTCTTGTCTTCGACCGTCCCACATAGTCTCGAGTATTCGTGACTGACGGTTGATAATAATTCTCTTCTTCACACCAGACTACAGTGCTCGCAGTGCACGATGGGTCTACTATCAAGTAGAGAACCGGCATATCGCGCGCTTTCACTATGGTTCCTAGGTCGCTTTTTCTATTCTGTTCTCATGTGTTCTTTCCCCTGCCTCCCAACAACGGATTTTTTTTACAGTCTCTAGACACAGTAAAAGGGAGAGAGGAGTGATATATTAGCTACTAGGTTGTTTTTTCTAGTCACTCACACCAATGATCGGACTGTTAGTCGCTAGTCTAGCAATATAATCGATTTAACTCGCAGGGATTTAGAGGTTAGTGTCTCGGTTTGGGTGCAGTGGGGGTGATTTTTCACTATAGTTTTCCCAACCCCGCTACACATTACTGTCGCTTAGCTTTCTCTAAACTATTTTCTTCAGCCTTAACCATTAAGTATACCGTTAATAATAGGTTTAAAACAACTATCCTAGAGACTCAACTTTGTCGGCCCAAATTAGGTTGTAAACCATTGTTCTATAGACCGCCCTTCGTCGGCCCTAAAGAGGGTGAAAACAATTTTCTTAGAGACTCTGACTCAGCATTGTCACCTTTGTCTGCCAAACAGGTAGAAAACCATTATCCTAAAGACTCATCCTCGTTGACCCAAATTACAAATTAGGTTGAAAACCATTAAGCTAGAGACCATATTTACATTTGTCTGCCAAAAATAGGTTGAAAATCACTAAACTAAAGACCATATTCACCTTTGTTTGCCAAACAGAGGTAGAAAACCATTATCCTAAAGACTCACCTTCGTTGGCCCAAATTAGGTTGAAAATCATTTTCCTAGAGAACATATTTACAATTGTCTGCCAAAAAGAGGTTGAAAACCATTATACTAGAGACTCGCCTTTGTCGGCCAAAAATATGTTGGAAACCATTATATTAAACTCACCTTTGTCGACCTAGGTTGAACCATTATCCTAGAGACTAACCTTCGTCGGTCCAAAAGAGGTTGAAAACCATTGTCCTAGGAACTAACCTTCGACGGTTCATAAGAATTCGAAAACCATTGTCCCCATCTAGTGGTTAGCTTTGTTCGAACTCTTAGTGGTTGCCTCGCCTTTAGTCATATTGTCTAAGTGGGCGTGAGTGCGTGTGACTTACTCGTTTCAGGGTGTGTGGGACAGGGATGTGGTCCTCGTGACGTCACAACAGGTAACAAATCACTGACTCGCGCGCTGCTTTCTGAGTAGGATGGACCATGGCTGCCTAGATCAACTCACACAGTTTGTTTCGTTGCCGGTATAGTGCACCTCGAGAAGGCATCGCTTCAAGAATGACCACTGGATTATTTAAGCTTCAGCGAGTTTATAGAAAGTGCTTATGTTTGTGGTGAAAGTTTTTTTTTAACTATTTTTTTTTAATGTTGAGAAATTAAGTAAATTATTCAATACGTGAAATCTTTTTAACTTCAATTTTATAGGTAGGCATACGATAAGCTTAAAACTCCTAATTTTTCTCTCGCCTAGTATTTATTTTTATATATGTTTATCAATTAATAACTGGATGATTGTAAAATGTATTTATTCACGTAATTTTACCACGTGAAATTCAATACAAGCCCACCCCCGATACGCACATTGATGGTAACTCGGACCAAACGTCAATATCTTGTAGTTTTCCGTTGTTGGGTAGGTCAAGGTTCCGATCCTCGGTGGATGTGTTGAGGGTGGGTTTTTTTCTAGATAATTTCTCACTCTCCCTCCACGCAAATTCGGCACATTTCCTCTATACTCTTATCTTTCGCAACACTACCCGATTAGTGTAAATATGCGGATTGATAGGGTTCAAATAAATCCGCTTGGTGCTTTACCTGTAGTGGTATTTTGGTAGGAAGAAACTTTTAAAACACAAACATAATTTTTGTGGTTAACGATGATACATTCGTGGCATTTTATTATATTATTAGTGCGGTTTTATAGGTATTTATGATCTTTCTAAAATTGACAAATGCAAATCACATTACTCGACATTAATACGTGAAAACTGAAAGTAGATATAGTAGCTTTCTAGCTTTTTTTAAAATGAAAATTTAACAAATTATATCTACTTTAATATATTTATAGACCAAGGAGTGAGTTTTAAAACAGTCACATTTGAGAAATATTGTCAATTTTTATGAAAGTTGTAATTAAAAAAAAAATCGCTTGATCTCATGTTTGTGAAACAACACGCTTCGGTGGCCGCATGGTCTAAGGTGTCACCTTAAAATATATTAGACTGCCGATGACAGGGAGATTGGGGTTTGAATCCCGGTCAGGTTTATTAAGGGTGGTTTTCCCTACAGGGTTTTCCGCTATCCCTCCACGCAAATTCAGGTACACTTCCTCTAAACTCAGCCTTTTTCCTCATCCGTAGCTCATTAGAGTAATTAGTACATATACGTACAACCTGAACAGGTAGTAAGACTCGTTGAAAACAAAACAAGACTGTGATTTGAATCTTTTGAGCTAGGCTTCTTATTTTTATTTTATTCGGCTCTGGCTATTCACATCTTAATCGAGGTAATTTAAGAACAGGATGAGAAAGTTGCATTAGACTGGAAAAGAGTATGAGAAAGCCACAATGTAATTCATAACAGGCCTCCCCCGTGGTTCGGATTCCACGTTAAACTGTAGGTCCTCCATTTCATCTCACAATCACTCTACCATTACACATTAGCGTAAGTGCGTATAACCCGAACGGGTATTAAGACGCGGTGCTAATAATAATAATAATAATAATAATAATAACTCATAACACGAGAAGCCCCTCCCAGTACGACCGAGTTAAGGACTAAATACCAACCGTCCGGGTAGAGTTAAGCACTTCACTCAAGCTAGCCAACACTTCCTTTTTATTTCTCATGATTATGGATGTAGTCATATATAATATTCTACAAAAGTAGCTAAAGTAAAATAATATTCACTATTCCGTAAAACAATTTCAATTTTGAGATTAACAATTAACACATCCATAAAAAAGAATTCTTCCAATATTATGTTCAATATTAAATTGTTAGTAATGTAAATTTTAACTTGCCATAAAATATATAAATACATTAATAAAATATACATTGGCTTGTTGATACATTATATTGACTCTAAATATCCGACTGCCTTAATATGGTACGATTAAATTGTTAAACCAAAGTTAATTTTTAATATAATAATTTCTTTTCCAATCCTTAAGTTTTCCGTTTCATATTATATTTGAGGTATTTAACATGCACTTTTTTAATCTAATGTAACTTAGCACCGCCTCCTACTACCCTTTTGGGTTATACGCTTAAATACTAACTAAGCGAATGTCTTTAAGGATTAGGAAGGTTGAATTAAGAGGAAGTGAACCCTAATTTGCGCGGTGGAACACCATTTAGTGAAAATCACCGAGCGATATTCGAACCTCGATCTTCCCGTCCTCCACAGTATAGCCCAACATGAAACTAGCGCGCTAGCCAACTACGCCCCCGAGGTGGGTCTACGTACACATTTTATGAACCGAATGATTATACCAGCACATGACCAATAAACTAACATCAAATCTAGAACAGATACAACATCCAGCCCCAGGCCGTTTAATTCACCACTTTGAAATGGTAACCCACATCTCACCATTAATATATTTTTTGGTTATGTCAGGAATCGAACCCGGGGCCTTTAGTTCAGAAGACGACAGACACGCCACCGACGGAACTAAGGTGTCGGATCTAATCTTTAAATACCATTTTACCTTCTTTAGCCCATAAGTAGTGAACGTGTGTTTTTTCAGTGAAAATTTAAGAATCTACTGTGTTCAAAACGTGTGAGGCTAGAACTGCTTTGGAGCCCGTATCATATTGCCTTACGTAACTTAAGTAGGATGTACAGCATTAACCAGTGCATTAATCGTGAATTATTTTTCCCAGTTAATCTACCGGCCTTTTATGTTGCTTCTCCAACTCTGAACTCAGGCCACGGGAAGGTCAAACGGAGCGGTCAATACTGGCAAGAGGCGTTACAATTTCTTATTCCACGAAAAGTGGATCAGGGGCGCGGTGACCCAGTAATGGGAGGGTGGGAGATCGAGGGTTCGTCTTGCCTCGCGTGCGGTCACAGGCGGATGGGGTCGTGGAGGATAGGGGGGGGGGGGGGGGCTT